>JAOTRI020113021.1:0-23487 GCA_028564885.2 Zoanthus sanctaehelenae | reverse complement strand
AGAGTAGGAGTGTTGGTTTGGTGAAGGAGGATGCAATGAATCGAGCAAGATGGAGAGTGGGAGTGGGAGAGATTGCTGGCAGAGTGGGGTAAATCCGGCCACCCTAGTTTACGGGGATAAAACCGGATCAAAACTGGACTGATGATGATGATGATGATGTTATTAATTTTTTTTAAGTAAATGTATACATTTGACAATGATTTGTACTAGAAATTGAAGGTTGCCCACAGGTTATTTTGTTTCAAAACATAGTCGCCCAAGACGAATTTAAGTCGCCAAAGATGAATTTAAATAGCCCAAGGCACCTGTTAATTTCCAAACCTGCAATTAATATCTGAATACTTTGTTATTGCTATTCTCAATCAAGTTACACAATGTACTCATTTGTTGATATCCAAAACATCCCATAACACCTCCAGAATAAGTCCAGTACAACTCAGTTGATGGCATAAAATAAAATGTTTTCTCCTATTTTTGTTTTCAGGTGAGCCATTACTTGGTTATATACATGAATTCTCAGCAGGCCCAAAATTTTCAACCTGCCAAATTCAAACATCACCAACCAAATCCGTAAAAGCTATATGCTTTTTGCCAACAAAAGCACATGTCTTAAGAAAAGCGGCCACGAACAACAGCCCAATAAAGATTAACAAATATGACTTCAATACACAATATGACAATATTGTTATCAATAACGGCACAAAAGTACAGATCACAAATGAAGACCCATCTTTTCAAGCATTTGAAACGTCCCAAATGTCAACCATTCAGAAACTCAAGACACTACATATTTACCAGTTTGTCTTCTTCAAAGCCTGCATACATTACCTAGGGGCACCACACAAGCAAATTTTTTCTACAGGAGCCAAGATAAAGCGGTTGGCAACATTGGTTGATGACACAGATTCCATTACTGCGTATTTCTATGGCGACTTTGACGATTTATATCAAGGCAACACATATCAGTTTACAAACATGCAACTGAAAAAGAACACTCAAACAAACGAAATGTTTCTAGCTAACCCACCCAATGGCTTTGAAATGCTACCTGCCACACCCTTCTCGATGCTGGCCAAAATCAAGGTATCCCCTCTAGCAATGTCTTCAAAAAGAGCTGACTTCACCATCTTGGGAATAAAGTCGTTGAGCAAATACAACAGCTGTTCTTCTTGTTCCAAAAAAGCTACCCAACGTGGCAACTTACTACACTGGCAGCACTGCGACCTACGCCAGAGAATAACTTCATCCAACCAGAAGTGGTACTGTAGGCTTTATGTTCAAAATAAAGAAGATGGCAAGAAGTTCTATGAAACCACATTTGATGCAGAATTGAGGGCTATATTAGAACTAAATAATGTGCAGTTGAATTCAACATCAACTGAAACCTGCATAGAAGAGGCACTTCTCACATCACAAGATGTAAATATGACATACAACACCTCTGACTCAAAGATTATTTCAATTAACAAATGAACAAACCACCAATGAATGCAACACTAATATAGTCAACAAAGGGATATTTTATTACATTTCAATATGCGTTGGAATTTATACACGTTACAGTTTATATGTTACAGTTTATAAGTTTTTAATAATTTTATCAATTAAGACATTTTAAGACAGCAACTTTCTCCACTATCAGCAGTGTAATCTAAGCTAGTGAATCATTTCCACATAATCGATTACGGAATGTATTTTTTATAAATTGTGTGTAATACTACTTACTTTACAATATCAATTTGTTTATGTAACAGTTTTTTAATAGTCAGACTCTTGTCTCCATACCAAGCTCAAAGTGGAAAAATCAACCATGTTGAATAACATAATTTGACCTTACTATAAAACTAAGTTAATGTACAGCCTCAATCCTCTTCCCATAAAAAAACATCCTACACGAAAAAGTTTCTCACAAGCCCTTGAAAAGGTAACCAAAGTTTTTTGTTATTATAAACACACTTAAAAACAACAGTGAGGCTCAAATCACACAAAAAATAACAAATTAAAAACAATTTGAGCCTGAAATGAAAATTTTAAAAAAAATTAAATAAGGAAAAAATAACAAACTGAGCATGACAAGCATTCATCACACAGAGCATTATACATTGATTAATTTTGTTACTTATTAATACAAGTATACTCCAACTGTAACAATTACATGTACTGTCATCTGCTGTAAAATACAAAAATTTTTACATGTATTTCAAAATATCCTGTATCCCTATAATTTTTTTTATCAAATATGCCATATCCCTATAATTTTTTGGTCAAATATCCCGTATCCCTGAAACCCCTAACACGACCTCACATGTAATACCATTAAAATGATGTGCCGTGCATGTACACATTTTCTTAAACTAAAAGTTGGGTATACATCAACACTGAAAAACCTTTGAAATTGATTTTCAACAATAAAAAATATATTGCAGTTAAGAACAAAATAACAACATTTTGAACCTAAAATTATTGAAAAAAATAAAAACATTGAGCTTAAGCAAAATTTTACTGATTCTTAATAAAAAAAGGCAGTCAAAGATTGCATGTGACTCAAGGCAAAATGGATAACAACGGTAATTTAAGTTGAGAGAATAAAATGCAAATTTTTTTATGAATAGCGACTTTAGGTGTCATCTAGTCTTGAACAAGCATGAAGATAAATTAATACAGGATGATTCACACTTTGACAAAACCATAAAAAATATTGTGAATAACAATAGAAAAGTACGCACATGCTTATGCTTAAGTGAATGTGAGAACCAACTTTAATTATTCTAATGGCAATGAACATGTGAAAATTAGATGGACATGGTTGTGTGGCTAGGCATTGCTAAAACAAAAGGTCCAATTTTGCAAAATATAAACATTTTATTTTTATTTCAACATAAAACGTTTTAATATTAACAGTAACATTTTAATAAAAATACATTCAATAAATATCAATGAAATATAATATAAACATTAACATTTTAATAAAAATATATTCATTAAATCTCAATAAAATAATATTTTTCCGTACGTTCACTTCATCTTGTACACACATATACTTCTAAAATGTTGGTCGATTAGAAACTATAAAATTTCCTTCGGGAAACCGGATATCACGGCAATGTGACTCAAAATGTGCTTTGGAACACTGGTAACTTCCTTCGTGAAACAAATTATCGCACCAATGCGACTCAAAGGAACATCTATAATGGAAAATATTCTGGAAACCAGATCGTGAGCAAAACGTTCTTCCGGATATCTGTGTACATTTTGCTTTATTCGTTCTCGCATAAAACAGGGAATACAAACCACACTTTTAGCAATATATATCATTGTAAAAGTAATCTTGACGACGAATTCACTTCAAAACCTAAGAATACCACTACGACAAATGCATATGAGAAAACTATGCCTAGGTTGAAACAAAAGAAATAACAATAGACATGCATTTGTAAATCTATCAAGATCTCCAAGTGTAGAAAAACCAGACATTCTCTAATATATTAAAACTAAATCAATCGAATAACAAATTTAGCCTGTTACTCACTATGTTGCTGTAAAAAAATTACATTATCTCCAGGTTTAAAGCCAATAGCAAGTGTAGCAGCTGCCAATAGTAAACAGGAACTTTACATATTCATTTGGCACTGAAAAATATCCATTAAACTTATTTATTAACTCTCCGACACAAAATTCGCCATATTGGTTTGACCAAAGGGAACTGGGACTGATTAACGAGCCTTCGTTCTCAAAACCAGCGAGATCTCCTTGACGACCATCACGTGTTTGAATAACTACTAGAAACGCCTGCTTCAACTGGAATGGTTACAACTCATTCATTCAAAGCGATGACATAGTGACGAGAGGCGTCATAAAGCCTTTCGTAACAAAAAGTGTATCGTATAAATAAAACTTTGCAATTCCTTCCTTCAATGTCCGATAGCGCGTCTCTTTTGCTCCGAGCATTCACCTATCTTTCAGATACTTCTAGTTTGATAGTTTGTGTGGTACTGGTGTGCCAAACTGCCATGTCAAAAAACTAATTGCCAATATCCTACAAATGTCAGATCTGGGCTTCAGAAAGAAATAATTTAGATTGTGGCCCATACAGTGCAATTGCATTCATGACAACAGCACTGACTGGGGGTAATCCAACCAATGTTGTCTATGACGAGAAGCAACTAAGGCCACACAAAATGGGTGTGTTCATTTGGTACTATTCCGATAATTCCGAATTAAGAATAAAATTTTGAGTTTCCTTTCAGATTGTTAGGGTGAGTGAGTTATACTCATTTAATCTGCATTACTCTTTTCCATCCTCCCCTTTAAAAATCGGTCTCCAGAGACTGATGACGTCTTTGATTTGTAGTTTAATAAAAAAGTACTTGAACCAGCCCTACCGAAGAAAAATAGTTTTTTTTGACACAGAATACTTTGTATCCAAGCCTTGAGGTTGAGGTTCCGAGCCTGTTTTTTAAGAAAAAAGATATTACAAAAGTTATAGTGTTGTTAGAGAAAGGAATATGGCGTCAACAAGGAAACAATCACGCAGGACTTTTACGGTTGAAGAAGTCGCTGACTTGTGTATCCAGGATTTTGATAATGCAGAAAGTGATATAGACAGCAATCCTGAGGATTTTCAAGTGAAGATGAAGAAGATTTAGATCGAGAACTTCTTGCACCAAGGAATCGTGACATGCTTGACAGGTAACCAGCAGAGTCACGATTTTCTTTGCAATGAATATCTGTCAAATGATAGCTTTGTTACGAGTTGCTAAATGTATTGAAACATGTGAGCGTATCAAACTCCCTGAGGCTATATTTGTCATGTTCGAGTCCAAATGAATAAAATTTTCCGTCGAGGCCACGTCAATATACAGTGAATTAAACAAACCATTAATAACTCGGATATTTTTACCAGCATTTCATCTCATATTTTGAACACAGCTTGCTGGTGTCAGTAAAATTATAAATAAATGATCTGAATCATACTGTTACTTTGAGTTTTGTATTTATATTACTTATAAGTTATAATTAAATAAATGATCTAAGCCAATTTTACTTTGAATTGTGTGTTTTTATTACTTATAAATTATAAGTAAATGATCTAAATCATAATTTTAGTTTGAATTTTGTGTTTCCTTACATATAAATTATAAGTAAATGATGTACATCATACTATTACTTTGAAATTTTGGATTTTTATTACTTATAAATTATAAGTAAATGATGTACATCATAATTTTACTTTGAATTTTGTGTTTTTCTTACTACTACATTGTAAGTGGCTGCTCTACATCATGCTGTAATTTGAATTTTTGTATTTTTATTACTTATAATTTATAAGTAAATTATCTAAATTATACTGTTCTTTGTATTTTTGCTTTTCTTTACTTATATCAATATGCTGACTAAGTAACATTGCCTTTTCTCAGTGATGAAACTGAGAGTGAAGCCTCTACTCCAGCTATTGTAGATGATGAATGGGAAGAACCTAGGGAAGAAGATTTGTCGTCATCATCAGAAGATGAAACTGTAGCTGGTAAAAGTAGTGGGGGAGTATGCTCAATCCGTGGAAGAGAGCACAGGCCAGTAAAAAGATGAACACTTGGGCAAAGGAAGATTTGGGGTTGAGGTTGGGGTCGGATTCGAGGACAAAATATTAGAGTGTCAGTCAGTAGCCAAAGTGAAGCCAGTCAACCCACTTCTACAAAAAGTTATGATGATCCAGACACACCAAACAACCTACCAGAATTCAAGCCTTCACGAAAACCAGGTTTACATTTGAGCACCCCACTGCTTAGAAGTTTAATGACAAGAGCGTTAGATTTTTTCAAGCGTTTTTTTTTGGATTACAGCTCATGAATGAGATATGTACTCACACCAATGATTATTCATGGGGTGTCATTGAATCAAAGCAAGCCTATGCAGATAAAAAAAGGGGCTTGGACTGAGACCACTGTTGATGAACTTTATAAGCTCATTGCCCTAATCGTTTACTTTGGTTTGGTAAAGTGAGCAATACTCAGAAATACGGGAGTATTAAAAGCCTTTACCATGGCTTGTGGGCAAGGGCTATTATGCCAAGACTTAGATTCACAGCTCTAATGGTAATGCTACATGTTGTAGATCCTGCCACTAAGGACAAAGCTGACAAACTTCGCAAAGTATCAAGTTTTGTTGCTATTTTCAAGAAGATTTGCAAATCTCTATATCAGCCATCACAGAATGTTGCTATCGATGAGCGAATGGTCCGATCTAAACATCGTTCGGGAATAAGGCAGTACATTAGGGAAAAACCAGTGAAGTGGGAATTAAACTGTGGGTCCTTGCAGATTCTTTGAATGGGTATACCTTTGATTTTGATATATACATTGGCAAAGTAGATGGTCTTGCTAATGATGTTGTTCTGAAATTGACACTTGTACTATGATAATCAGTTACACTAATGAAGGACTTGTTTCAACTTGGGACACCGGCCTGTGGGACTGCAAATAAGAACCGATGTCTTTTTCCTGAATCCATGAAAGAAGGTAAAAAATGGGCAAAAAAGTTGGAGAGAGGAAGTATGCGATGGGATAGAACCGGTGTATGTCTTGCAATTCAGTGGGTTGATAGCAAGATTGTCAACACTTTTTCCACTATTGATGATGCTAGAGAATGTTTTATCACACAAAGAAAAAAAAATCAACAACAAATGGCTGGCAATCTTTGTCCAACAGCCACAGGCTGTGGCAACATACAACCACTATATGAATGGTGTTGATCGGTCAGACCAAATGCTTTCCCATCATAATGTTCTAATGAAATGCATGCGTTGGTGGATGACTTTGTTCTTCCACATGATAGATATAGCAGTTGTAAATAGCTATATTTTATCCAGCTACACAGGAAGGCTAACCCAGATAAGGAGCAGCTGAAAAGACCCAACAAGTACTCAATTACAGACTTTAGAAAGTGGACATTGTTTCTATATTAATGTTATAATTTAGATGAAGTTTTTCATTTACATTTTTTTAAATAACATAAAACAATTATTGTAACAATATGCACAAATAAACCATTGTCATTGTCATTGTCATTAGAAAGGAACTTGTCAAGAATCTTGCTGGTCTCGAAGAGTACCAAACTCCACCTGTGTATGCCAACACTAGCCAGCACAGGGCAACAGAGTTTGAGTCAGACGAACATATGATTGAGTTCAGTGCTGCAAGGAACTCATGTAAAGTTTATTATAAGAAATTGAAAGTTGAGCAGAGGGTTCACTCTTTCTGTCCAGCACCTCAGTGTGGAGTTCACCAAAATGTCCTAT
The DNA here is from genome assembly GCA_028564885.2 of Zoanthus sanctaehelenae. Classification (NCBI taxonomy): domain Eukaryota; kingdom Metazoa; phylum Cnidaria; class Anthozoa; order Zoantharia; family Zoanthidae; genus Zoanthus; species Zoanthus sanctaehelenae. The sequence goes on along the minus strand of JAOTRI020113021.1, from coordinate 16,193 downwards.
AAAGTTAACGGACATTTTGTGCAGTAACTCCTCGGCTTTTCATCCTACACCCTTCAAATTTGCTGTGCAAATAGCTGAGAAATAAAATAGTTACAACTTTCTCTTTAACACTTTTGCTACATATGAAAATAAAAGTTGCATTTTTTTATTTTTCTTTAAAAATATTTTAAAAATTTGCAAATGCAGCTCAAAAAATTAAAATTTTTGGGGTGTAAGGTGGAGGTTAATCAGTTGTAATGTGAAAATTGTGTTTCTTCAGCTATGCCTGATTAAAATGGTATATTGTGTAAGTTAAAGTTGATTTTAAGGACCCATATAAACAAAGAGCTATATTTGTGAATTAAAAGTATGGAAATTCAAGCGCTATTTTATAGTTACACAAGGTTAGAATATGTCCAACACAGAGGAAATAGAAGAACTTTAACTGGCGCGGTGGAGGGAAAAATTTGTGGAGTGGACATGGAAGGCTTCACAGTTTTAGTATTAGATGTTGATGTGGAAGGTCAGAAAATTACAAGTTTCCAATACGATCAGAGAGAAAATCGAAGCCGTCATGGAACAGTGTAAAACTGCAGCAGCTCAAAAGCAGATTTGTTAATTTGTCTAAGATTATAAGTTGCAGTCTACCCCCAGCTTGAAGGCGGAGATTCTAATAATGACCAGGCTCAACTAAATGAAAATCATGTGGCTACATCAATGGAAAAAGAATCAAAGCAAAGGATGGCTTGTCTTTTGTTAGTTTGATCAGGCAACTCGAAAATGCTGCTACAACATTGGATACAATGTAATTGAGGAAATCACAAAGAACTCTAATCAATGAGTATCAGTTGATGCAAAGCAACCATTAATCAATGTGTTTTTTCACAAGTACAACAATTGGAATTAAATAAGAAAATATCGAAACCCTTGTAAACTTTGTCACCGCTAAAAAACAGATGAGTTCTCAACTGTTAAAACTAGAAAAAAGGACCTAATTATTTTAGCTAGTCAAATGATTCACGTTGCATGCCATGCAAATATTGGTCTCCTCGATAGAAAACTTCCAGTAATATTTGAGCACAATCCCAAACACGCAAGGCCACATGGTCTTGAATTATCAGTCACTTGTAACGTGTTCATATTCAAGTTGAGAACACCAAGTCACATGACATTTCTTTAAGGAAAAGGACATTGCTAGGACACCATTTGAGGTTACCCACCGCAAAATGCAAAATTCTCATTGCTCTGAGGAAGTACAAGTTGCAAATTCTAGGGCTAGCACCCCAACCAAGATGGGAAATGACGAGCTTGACAAACCTAGTTTTGTACCAGATGTTAATCTTGTGGACCTAACTGATAAACAAAAAGACCAGGTTAACATAATGTTGGCAGAAGAGGCTGATTTACTTGCCCAGGGTTATGAAATTGGGAATGCAAAGGAATTTCTTATGAATAGTAACTTGACTGATTAAACAATATGCAAAAAAATTACACTGCAGTAGCTCGTCCTTTATACCCTGAAGTTAAACAATATGTTGAGAAGTTATTAAACAGGGGGTGGGTGAGGAGGTCGCATTCAGCATGTTCATTTTTAGTAGTGTGTGAGCAAAGGAATGATGGCATACTTCATCTTTGTGTAGACTACTAACAATTAAATCAAAACTGTCACTAATCGTCACTCATTAGCATAACTAAAAGCTACCCTTGACTGTCTTGAAGGTAAAAAGTGGTTCCCACTCCTGCACCAAAGCAAAGCATATCATCAAGGTTACATACAGTGAACGTCCAGAAAGAAGACATAAAACAGCTTTTGTGACTCCTTGAGGATTATTTGAATGGGTGCATATACCCTTCGGTCTCATGCAGGCACCTGCAGAATTCCAAAGATTTATGGAACATTGTTTTGATGGAATTCAAGATGACCTTTGTATCCCATACTAAGATGACATAATAGTTTTTAGCAAATCATTCGAGGAGCATTTCGAGCATGCTCACACAGTGTTACAAAGACTCCAAGCTCATGGAAAGACGTTAAAAGCAAAGAAATGGTGGACAAATAGTTTCTGCTGATGAATACAAGTTTCAGCCATCAAAGACTACAGCTGTAGCTGCTTTGAAAGATGCAACACCCAGAACAGTCAAGATTCTGGGTCCGTAGATATATTCAGGGCTTCTCAAAGATAGCAAAGCCTCTGTATGATTTAATGGTTCTTTTCTTTTTACCAACCAAGCTAGGCACTACAGAATATTGTATGGTAACTTTCCTTTAATTTTTTCAAAAAACAGCTTTCTTTAATTTTTTTATATTTTTCTAAAATAATACTTGTTAAGCTATCAAACTGCAAGTTGTCAAAAACTATATTTACCCTATTTACACACTGCCCTCCTAAAAGATGTCCCCCTGGACATTGATATGAAAAGAATAAGAATAGTATAAAGGGAAAAGTGGTTATCTTATACAGTGACATTGAATTTGCAATCAAGTAGCAGAAGAATGAAAACAAAGATGTTAAAAGGAAATTCTTGTAATCCTGATCACCCTGCACTGGTGTTTCTAGTTTTTATTTCCAGTGTTAAACAAGGCCTTCAAGTTGCAATGTCCAGGAGGATATTTTTTTAGGAGGGCAGTGTGTAAATACAGTAAATATGGTAATTTCTGGTTCTCGTGAACCACATTATAAGCTAAAGCACTTGACCTTAACAATTGACAAAAATCAGTTACAGTTTATGAACTCACTGCAATACAATACAATACATTAATCTTTATTTACCAAGTTTGATGTTAAGAACTACTAACAGTTTACTAAGTAATGGCCCTCAAAAAATAATTTAAAACTATGTACATTTAAGAAAAAAACTAATGTTCTTCATTAAGCAACACAATACAAAGTCTCAAGCAAAGAATCAACCAGTTTTTTATAGCTTTGTTATAATATTTCTTTTTAGCACTTTTTATATGGTGTATCACATTATTTTGTGCACTTCTATATGAATCCCAAGTAGTAGTGATTTATTGTGTGAGGCCACACAATGCAAGTGATTTTATTGCGGTATTTATTTTATCAGTGAACCAATCTTTTTGCATTGTGTTGTTTTATAGGTGAATATTGGTCAAGTGTGGCATTGACATTATTTAAAATTTCAGTTGTGTTCCAAGGAACGAGTGAGAGATCATAAACAAACGAGCCAACACAAAAATTTTAATGTGATCGAAAGGAAAAGGTTTTGTGGCCATACACTGTAGGCAGATGATCACAGGAACAGGAAATCAGAATAAGAAACAAATAAATGATCCAGAGAGAATTAGCAATAGGTCTAGTGGCATTCATAATTAGTTGCCAAAAGATTTGAAAATGTTAAAAGATGTCTTAGTAGTAGGTCTACTGTAGGTGCATCTAAGAAAATCGAAATTCATATCACCAGTTACTATAAATCTAGTATTAGCTTGGAAATTTGCCCTTGAGATCATATCTTCATGTAAGATTAAATGAGAAATGGGCTCCAAAAAAGTGCAATATACAAAACAAACAAGAATAGTACTAGATCTCGGGAAATTGAATTCCAACCAAATAAATTTAATACCATCTAATTCTAGATCAAATCTCCACTTCAGTGGTAGATGAGTTGACCATAAGGAAGATCAGCTCAATAGAATTGGAACCCTTTGACGGCCAATGAAACATCAGACCACGCGTAATTGAGGGAAGTTTAAACTTTCACTGGTTTCAAGTACTAGATTAGATTTCCCATTCAGATGTGCAGCCTTATACTACAAAGCAGAATAAGAACTTCATCAAGTTTGTTGGTTAAGTAACAATCATTCCAGTGACAAACAGTGAGACCCTTTGATGGAAGGTTTAGAACTGAGGCAAACCAGTTATGGCTATCTTTTAAATTTTGGTTTGGTTACCTTGATTGACTTGATCAGGCAATCTGGAGCCTGTGTCATGTCCAGGGTTAGGATTCACGTCGCGACATAAACAAATGCAATTTCAAAGTTGTGCAGTTACTGTAGAAAGCAACTCTGGACTTTGTGAAGCCTGCTCGACCTCTAATCAAAACCTTCACCCCACCGCAGCCAACACTGAAGTTGTGCATGCATGGTTTAATAGTGACAATGTTCCTTTAAAACAAATTTTTGACATTTTTTGTGAATGTTTGACCTTCACAGTTCTGCCCACAATCATACTACTTTTTCAGCAATGAAGCAAAGCAGAAGACGACCGTGCTGAGGTTCATGAAGCCATTACACAAGGAAATGTGCCAAAACGATTGACTTACTACATAGAGTCCCAACAAGCCTGCAAGTCTTTGATTTCATTGCAAACAACTACTTCACGGTTGAAAGCCCAATTACCACCTCAAGAAATTGGTCTCGATACACTAGAAAGGCCCTTTAGTAAACACTGAGTATGTCGAAACTCAAATAGAAATTGCAATGGAGGTATATATGTTGTCATAGTAATATAAATTGACTTAACTAATTATTCTCTCTTTGAAACAGCTACAGTATCTTAAGTATATTTATGTATAAAAAATACTGCAAGTACAAAACAACAAATAATACCACGTACAATTTATTTTAAACTACATTTCTACATTAAGCACGGTTTCCATATAGTCGTCCCTGTTGCTTCAATCGTCTTTGTTGCTTGAAAAGAGCTCCCCGTGGTGAGAAAACAACAGAAGCGACAGAAGCAACTCCATTATATTGTTTCTATCATATCAAACAGCCGAAAAGCCTGGAACTAGTATCTTTTGGCACCAAAACTCAAAAAACAAAATGGCGGCGGTGAATCGAAGATGAAGTGTTATGTGCTACTAAACAAATGTATTGAGAAGAAGAGAGTAAGAAAATCGAAGGAAACATCTGTTTTGGGTTCGACCAATCTTTTAGAGGATAGAATGCCTTGGAATCTTCCATACACTCGTCCAAGAGATGAAAGATGAAGATCTCAGTATTATTACAAGTAAGCTTGGGTGTTAATTACATAGTTTTCTATGCTTAGCCTTAGAAAATGATAACTGTACTGTTTATAAAATGTCTCATAGCCTTCTAGAACGTTTTGTTACTTTTTGTTCGTATTAAAGTATCCAGATGACAGAGATAACCTGGAAATTTATTTGTGTTGTTTAAATGGTTGTTGACTAGATGAATGCTATAAACGATCAACTCATTTCTAACTATATTTTATTCTATTCAAGCATTATTAATTAATTCAAGACTTTGCATTGATATAAGGTAGATTGGTTTATTTAAGCTGTATTTTTGTCTGTAAAACCTTACCAAATGCTTTTAATTTTAAACCACAAAGCCTCCTCACCATAGTGAAAGCTTTTGATTTTGTTTGTCAGCTAACCAATAATTTAGTTAATTTTTTAAAAATTTGTTAAAATTATTTGACTAATTTTCCCCTTTGTTTTTCAGATATACAAGAATGTCCCCTGAGAGGTTTCAACATCTCCTTGGGCTTGTTGGCCCACTTATAACCAAGAAACCATGCCGTTCAAGAGAAGTAATTTCACCTCAAGAGCAATTAATGGTAACCCTTCGATACTTGGCAGAGGGAGAGGCTCAACAAAGCCAAGTTTTTCTTTTTCACATGGGAAAAGCAACTGTCTCCAATATTGTAAAAGAAACCTGTGATGCAATTTGGACAGCACTCAACAAGACCTACGACAAGACCCCAAAACTGCCAGAAGAGTGGAAGAAAATTGCCGATGGCTTTGAAGAGGAGTGGAAGTTCCCTCGTTGCCTAGGGGCATCACGATTGAGTGCTCCAAAAATGCAGCGTCTGCATTTTATAATTATAAAAGTTTCCACTCAACTATGCTTCTTGCAATCTGTGATGCAAACTATTGCTTCACTTTTGTTGATATTGGTGATTATGGCAGTACAAATGATGCAAGTGTACTGTCAAATTCAGAATGTAGACAGGCATTCGATAAGGGTTCAGTAAGCATGAAAACACCCAGTCCCTGTGGTTATAGAAATATTGAAAATCTCCCATTTGTTCTAATTGGTGATGACATTTTCCCACTAAAGAGTTGGCTAATAAAGCCCTATCGTGGTAAAGGACTGGCTGAGGAACAGCGAATATATAACTATAGGTTGTCAAGAGCCAGAAGAACCATAAAGAATGCCTTTGGCATCATGTCTGCTAAATGGAGAATTTTTAGAAAGCCTATCAAAGCAAATGTGGATTTGGTTGACAAGATAACCAAAGCTACAGTGTGTCTACACAACTACCTCTGCCAAACAGAAAATGCAACATACACACCAGCTGGTTTTTTTGATAGCGAGGATAGTTCAGGCAACATTCTACTGGGGGACTGGCGCAACATTGAGAATGCTGGAAATGGGGGTGTAAATGCACTTAGCCATATTGGGGGAAACATTTTTTGAAATTATTTTTTTGCTTGATGTTTCGTATACGCAGTTTGTTTGTTTCACTTAACAACGCAAGAAAACAGTTTCAAGCATGCCAAATTTTTAGTGGTATCACCATTTATTGTTCTGACCACATTGATATAAAAAGCTGATTTGAAAAAATAAACTGGTTTGAAGAAATTTGTTTCTGTCTTTCATTTATTGCATAACTTTCCTCACGTACCCCAACTCCTCACACATTTTACTGAGGGTAAAAGATCATGCGAATAATTGCTAGGACAACCGAGGAGAAACGTCTCGATGCCTATTGAGATCAAGATAAGGGATTTCATCATTGTTTATGTTACACAGCTTTTCATGCAAGGATACTTTCAAATAGATTGAGTAAATAAATTATAACTAGTATAAGTTTTTTTTTTAGGTTTTAAAGATGCTACGGCTGAAAAATTATACCCGTCCAACGCACCATTAGGATATGAGCCCATCGAGACCTATGGGGACGGTAACTGCTTTTACAGAGCCATGTCTAGGATTCTGTGCGGGGACGAAGAAAAGATGCACGTTGAACTTCGATTAAGGACTTTTATTGAGCTGTGTTTACACGATGATTGCTATCTAGATGATGCCTTCTTGAGAGCCATGACCGAAATGACTGGTTTTGTGCAACAGCTGTTTAATAGCAGCTTTGACGAGGTACAGCTTCCTGGAAAAGGAAGAACAGAACGCCGGCGAGAGGGATTAAGAAAGGGGATAGTGGACACCCTCAAATCGGGGACGTTAAGCAATATGTGGCATCTCTGTGCAATGGCCAACATCACTGGATGCGCTATTCAGTCCATCTACCCATCGATTTCCAACTGGCTTATCAAACGGGCATACATGAATCGACGCATTGTACCAGCAGAAATGATGCCGAAGTCAGTCATTTATTTGATAAGGACTCATACAAGAAATACTATTCTCAAAGGCTGGACACCAAATCATTTCGTCCCACTGATGCCGGTCACTCCACTGCTGAAGTCCAAAAGTCTCAGAGAAGGGCCGTCAAAGAAACGGAGTAGCTCTTCACAAGAAAGAGTCACAGACATAAAGAAGAAATTCACTGGCTCATTTCAGTATAGTTCACACTTTACTGCAAAATGGACTGGCGAATGGCCATTTATTGTCGCCACTCGGCAATCATCTACTCATTTTTATTGCACTATATGCAAAAAAGCACTGTCCTGCGCCAAGCAAGGAGTTGCCAACGTTAAGAGACATATACAAACCACAATACATTCACAAAATGCAGCAAACAAAGTATCCCAAAGGACACTGTTCCAGACATGTGCGCAAGCAATTAACAACGAACAGAAGGTAAAGAATAGTACAATTGCTACCCCAACTGTAGGTAACCAAGTAACTTATATTATTAGTTCTTTGAGAAAAAATGACATTGTTGTTTTTATTCTGTAGGTTATTTCAGCAGAAACCCAGGTTGCTTTGGCAATAATTGACAATAACATATTCTTCGCAGCTGCAGACACCTTTAGCAAATTATTCAAAACAATCTTCCCTGACTCTAGTACGGCAAAAGAGTACTCAGCTGGAACAACAAAAACAATTTGCATCATAAATGGAGCGCTGAAACCACACTTCAGGTAAATATATTACTGAAAGTTGTACAAGATAAATCACAGCACATTTCTTCAGTTGTATGGCTATTGTCATAGTAAAGAAGTAGTCTAAAACACATGCATCTCTATTTCCTTTCTTTCGTGTAACACATCACTGCATGCCTATATACTGTATACTGATTGCACAGAGCCACACTTTTCATCATCAACATTCTTAAATAAAAAGGAGTCCTGTTTAAGTATCTGTAGTCATGTAACGCGCTTTAAAAAATATTGTGATATTGCTTGCGACTTATATTCATTGTTCACTATTTTACCTGTTGTTACTCTAGTTTTCTTTAGAAATTCCATTGCAACCGATGGTTCCAACGACAAAGGTTTTCAGAAAATGAACACCCTGACGGTCCGCATTTATGATGCCAGTATTGGGAAGGTAAAATGATGTAAAGGTTATTACAAACAAAAATTCAAATCTTACATTGTGATTGTCCAGAATCTGTGAAAAAGGTCCCTGGGATCTTGTGTTACATTTGGAAGACGTGTCAACTTTTGTCGATGTAACCAATCTCCAATGCGCACCTCACTTTAGAATACTGTACGGAATTATTTACTAGTGTAATGTTTAGATAATATACTAATACCCTAAATTTACATTTTTTAAAAGATCAAGACAAGTTTCCTTGACATGTGCTTGACAAGTAGCGGAACGGCAGAGGAACTTTTTGAGCAAATCGACAACTGCTTCTCCACGCACGCCATTTCCTGGGACAACTGCGTCGCTGTTGGTGTCGATAATGTGAATGTTAACCTCGGTTGTCGGAACTCCATCATGACGAGGGTTAAGGCAAAGAATGATGCAGTGTTCTTCAGTGGGTGCCGTTGCCACATCATACATAACACCTCTTCAGCCGCATCAGTGGCTTTAACAGAGGCAACGGGATTTGATGTCGGTGACCTTATGGTTGACTTGTATTATTGGTTTGATTATTCCACTAAACGCAAGGTGGCTCTAGCTGAGTACACGGAATTCTGCGATCAGGAGTATAGGAGGATCATCAAACATACCAGTACGCGAAGGCTCAGCTTAGAAAAGGTCATCGGTCGAACTTTGCAACAATACCCCTCCCTTAAGTCGTACTTCCTGTCTGAAAATGATGCAAGCAGCAGATTTCGACGCTTGAAGATGGCGTTTGGAAACCCAATGACAGAAATCTACCTCTTATTCCTCCAGTCTGCTCTTCAAATTTTCATCCAGCTAAACCTCTATTTGCAACGAGAAGACCCGCTCATCGGCTCAGTAAGGGGGTCAATGAAAAGGTTTCTCCAACTTCTTGCATGTACGTTTGTGACTGCGAAAGAGGTAAAGTCAGCCGAGACGTTTAGTGATCATTACTCAGTTGATAACCCAGCTTCTAAATCTAAGCCTACTAATTTTTCTGAACATTTCATGCTAACACCTAACCATTCAGCCTCAGACATGCAACTAATTCCGCTTGAAAAATTTTATAGTAATCGCGATTCCATACGTAACGCAAGAGAAGTTCACCTTATAATCCGCGCTGGTACTTCAGAACCTAATGGCCTTAATCTACGAGATGAGACTTAAATTTCACCCCTTTTTTATTTCATTTTTATTTTCCATTCTACTTTTTTATTCATTTATTCAAATGTTTTTTCATCATTTCTTTACGTTTTTATTATCTACATTTACATTTTCAATTTTCTTGTAATTATTTTTTCAAGTTTTATTTAATTTTCCACCATTTACTTCCGTCACGTTGTTGTCATTACTCTATTTCCTTTTTATCATACGGTTTTTATAATTCCTGCGATTCCTTTGGTTTCTTACGTATTACAGCACGCGCATCATATTTCATAACGGTCTTAATTTGTTGCAGTTGAACTACCAATTTTTTTAAAAAAGTTTTCAAACCTGAAGAAGGCTGGTTTGGCCAGCCGAAATGTAGTTGTTTTCTATAAATTTATATACGTCGTGTTGACTATTTTTTTACTCTTTAGTTTTTTTCCAAAAGCCAAAATTGATTTCCAAATTGATTTCCAAAAATTGATTAACGGGTTAAAACCCATTCGTATGGACAAATTATCGGCTTCCAAAGCTAACGAGAAAAAGATATATGGAAAGAAATAAGCCTTTGGCGGAGATCGATCTCCACATCTTCGGTTTACTAATCCAACGTGTTAACCACTACACCACAAGGACCAATCACGCTGGTAAAGCAACCAGACAATGTTATGTCGATGGTAACTGTAGGGGTTTCCAGATCGATATTTTTCTCTGTTGGTAAGTTGAACACCGTAAGTTTTAGGTACGCATATATGGTATTATGTATAGATAAATGTAATAGAAATGCGTTCATTGTGTAGATATATATATATAGAAAGAAATAAGAGAAAAATATCATATATAGCCCTTGGCGGGAATCGAGCCCTACATCTTCGGTTACTAGTCCGACGTGTTAACCACTACACAGCAAAGACCAACCAGAAAAAGATAGGTTAGGAACAAAACTTCTACTTTGTCATTGAAACTACTCATTGAAACTAAATTTAGTAAACAATAAAATTAAGATTTAAACGTAATGCACATAAAGAAGTGCTTGTCATTTATTTTTCAAAAACTTTTAAATGTTTTACAACAAATATCTACTCCATGTTAAGTAACGTGTAACAATAACAATCTCTATTTTTAAAAAAACAAGTTACAAGTACGACACCGCCAGCAAATAGCAAAGCTAGTCAAGGCAGGCGTTGAGTGGACGCGTCATTAGACAATTTAGAGTTAAATGCAAAAACAAAAATGGGAAGGAAATAGGTCATACATATACAGAGACAAAAAAGAAGAATAAAATACATAATTAATTGCGCAGTTTTTGCAGGGCTTATTGTTTATTTAATTTTGTTTAGGTCTCCATAGAGTTAAGAATATCAAGTAAAATTATGTGAATGTTTTTTTGAAAATGTTTTTTGGTAGTTGTCTGGAAATTGATTGTGTTAATTTTGAGAAAAAGGTAATACATACATAAGTAAATAAAAAACCTTATTTCCAACAGGCCGACCAGTGCACTGGACTGCAAGGATTTCTGGTGTTCCACTCGTTCGGTGGTGGTACCGGATCTGGTTTCACTTCTCTCCTGCTTGAGCGTCTTTCAGTCGATTATGGTAAGAAGTCCAAGTTGGAATTCTCCATCTACCCAGCTCCTCAGATCTCCACTGCTGTGGTTGAGCCATACAACGCAATCTTGACTACTCACACCACCCTCGAGCACTCTGACTGCGCCTTCATGGTAGACAATGAAGCCATTTACGACATCTGCCGCCGTAACTTGGATATCGAACGTCCAACCTACACCAACCTAAACCGTCTGATTGGACAGATTGTGTCCTCTATTACCGCTTCTCTACGTTTTGATGGTGCCTTGAACGTGGACTTGACAGAGTTCCAGACCAACTTGGTACCCTACCCACGTATCCATTTCCCATTGGCAACCTATGCACCTGTTATTTCAGCTGAGAAGGCCTACCACGAGCAGTTGAGTGTTGCTGAGATCACCAACGCCTGCTTTGAGCCCGCCAACCAAATGGTGAAATGTGATCCCCGTCATGGCAAGTACATGGCCTGCTGTCTGTTGTACCGTGGTGATGTGGTACCCAAAGATGTGAATGCTGCCATTGCTACCATCAAGACCAAACGTACCATCCAGTTTGTTGATTGGTGTCCAACTGGCTTCAAGGTTGGCATCAACTACCAGCCACCCACAGTTGTACCTGGAGGAGACCTGGCCAAGGTACAGCGTGCTGTGTGTATGTTGAGCAACACCACTGCCATTGCTGAAGCGTGGGCTCGTCTTGATCACAAGTTTGATCTGATGTATGCCAAGCGTGCGTTTGTACACTGGTACGTGGGTGAGGGTATGGAGGAGGGAGAATTCTCTGAGGCTCGTGAGGATCTGGCTGCACTAGAGAAGGACTACGAGGAAGTTGGTGTAGACAGTGGAGATGCAGATGGGGACGAAGAAGCAGAAGAAGAATATTAGTCTGACGAATATTGGCCTGAATGTTTGCTTAGTGTAATAAAAAAAAGTTGTTCCGTCAGAAATAAAACTAAACTAATGTTTGCTAACTCTGATATACACTTTGTGTAAATCCCTTAAACTTGATAAAGATCGCGGTACTTGCCAAAAATTAGTGTTTTAACTTGGTAAATAAATTCATGTTGCAAACTGTAATTTCGAACTCTGTATATGTTTTAAAAAGTTTCTGCGCATGCGGAACGAAGTGCTTCTTGATTGGTTGAGGGTTAGGGTCAGCTTCGTTTCAGCGTTTTTCATTGGTTAAAACTAAAGTAGTACCTAAAGTAGCAGCCGTTATAACGTGACTCGCAGGAATGATTCTTATCTTTGGTGAAAGTTCTCAAATTCCCATGATAGAAACACTGACCTATCACAGGTTAGCACTCAGTGATAAGTTAGTAGAGGCAGACGCTGTAAAATGTTCCTCAGCTATCAATGCTATACCCAGTAGAAGGAATGAAAGAGTGGGGGAAGTTGCGGATTTGATAAAACTGCTTTGCCCGGGTAGGTTTCTCCGGACCCACCGCAACAGCATATACACTGTTTATATAGCCTCGTGCAGGTCAACATGCAATCCCCTACAGTCCCCCCCACGAGGCTTACAAGCTTTCTAGAGTGACAGGCTAAAACCTTATTTATCTTTGTTTGCTACCTAAAGTTATATGCTAATGAAGCAGATTGTAAACTAGCAAGGATTTTCTGTTTAATACTCTTTTCGAATGGCGGAAAGCTAATAACCTGAACGAGTGTTTGCCCATGTCTGCAAACATCAAAAAAAAAAAGAATTCCACCAGCTTGTCTTTTTACGAAGACCAGTGATTTTACACCGTTTGCCCAGTGATAACGAATATTGACGAAATTTAGACAATGGCAAAGTTGAAAAAAAGAGAATGACCTCCCCTCCTATAGCATTTAAGATTTAATTTTGCTTTACTCATTTCCATTTGGCCAAAACCACTTGTAAGATGATAGCGGAGTGGCTGCGAAAGTGTATTCTTAAATCTTTATAATTCTTTTTACGAGTTAGACAACTTATTTCTATTAAATTAATGTCTGGCTGCTTGTAGTTGGCATATTTGTATTCTAAATCTTAAGGAGTCTAATCTATGTATTGCAGTGATAAAATCACAACGGGCATTTCAGAAAGTGAGGAAAATGTATAGAGAACATAAAGGGCAAAGTTACTAATGCTTATTGGTTCACGAGGGAAACCGTTTGTTTTACTTTAATTGAGGACAAAATTATTTAGCGCTGTGTGGTCGCTGGTTTTGGCAACAAACGTCTTCTCGGTTTCCCGAAGTTAATGAAAAGGGAATTATAAATTAAATGCTTTTGAAAACGAAAGTACTGAGAAAGTACAACTTGTTGGGTGAACTTGTTTCAGAACAAGGCAAGGAACGTCGAATAAAGCCTTGGAGAGTAAGAGCATCAAACTTTTCGACTAAACTCGCGCAAAGAATTTTGCCCTCGATATCGTAAAGATGTAAACACTCAATTTACCTTTGCCCTCCGCGACTCGGGCAATTTTGATTTTAAAAAAATGAAATACCAAGCAATTGACTATACTAACAGCTATGCCAATAACTGATAAACTAAGTGTTGACGAGCCGAAAAAAATGTAGTTTATGTTTCATAATCTGTGACAGTAACAAACTTCCTGGAACAAAATGAAAAACAATTAAGGGTTATTTACTGCGAGGCTATTGCCTCGTAGTGCATAAGGCCGAGAGGTCTAATTGTTTTAACATATTGAGGCAAAATTTGAAGATGCTAAACAAGTGAATTTTTCAATTTGCAACTCTCTTTTGTGTCCGTAGAAAAAACTATGAAAAAGTAGTAATATCTCTATTTTTTAATTTTTGTAACTTATCATTGGGTGTTTTCATTCCGTACTTGGTAGCTTTTTTTAGTCTTTTTAGTATTGAACTATCTAGAAGTTCTTGTAAATAGTCACTTGACACTTCCACAAAACGCGAATGAGTAGCCATTGTTTTCGCTATTACTCGTCACCTTGGATTATCTCGAATGGCCCAATGTTAGGGAGCCAATCAGATTGTAGTATGTATAACACCCTTATGTTGGATAATAGTACTGAATTATAAACTTGCAATACAGAGTGCATTAAGAACAATCTCGAGCTAATTATTGCAAAAGAAGTGGGTGAATTTGTAGGTTTGCTTGTACTTCATTATTACTGGGAAGAAACATCGACCCAAAAACTTTCGTTAATTGACTCCAGATGCTACAAATCCGCGGACAACAAACAAAAACACATAATCAAGGAAAGAGTACTTTATTTCTGTTATTTCTAAAACAATTTTTCAATTTATTGTTAAAAGAATTATTTTCTCATACAACGTCTTTATACTAGCAGTAATCATAGATTAGTGAAGTGCGTTCAATAGTTTAAAGGTTGGATAGGATGGCAATTTTTCTAGTACTGTGGTAGAGGGATTGAACAAACAAGAAGTCAAAAAATAAACATGTTGTGTAATTTCATGGGAAGCTTACATGCCGTATTAGCTAAAACGACCCACACCTAGACCCTTTCGGAGAAATCCAAGATGGCGTCGATTTGGATCAACCACAAAATCGATATTTTTTCCGCCTGCGCAAGGTTATGATTGCGTTTTCCTAACGTAGAACGCAATAACCGTCATAATGATTTCAAACTTTACACAACGGTAGCTTGGGTTGCTTGTGCCTGACCGCACGCGTTAAACCAAGGTGTGCGATTTTAACCACATCTGCAAATTTTCTCTGGGAAAGGCTTGATGAAAATGCTTAAGCCTTGTGCAAAGTACTCTACTTTGTAGACTAATATAATTAACAATATACAACATCAACATTGTCAAAATGCCTGCCCGAGTGAAGGCTACAGGTAGCCTCAATTTAATTATAATCAAATAAAGTTCAAATGATGTCAAATAACAAACTTGCCAACTCTCCCGGTAAAGGTAGACTAAACTTCATTGCCTTATCTTACTCTCTCGAGTACTTAAATCTGCTTTTAGCGTCCACTAACATTGAACACTTATTTATAATAATAATAATAAATGTGTGACAAATGCGACTAAGTTCTTCTACTTAAAGTGCATATGGCAAGTAGGAGGGTAATATTGAATTTTTGAAGTAGGGGGCTCGTGGACACTAGAGGCAGGGGAGCAGTTCCAAAACCCCTGGAACCCTCCATGGCTTCCCTCCTAGCTGTCCCAAGTGTTTGCCACTTTAAAACAAACCAATATCAATAATTGCAGATTCGGTATTCAGTAAAGCTAGCAAAGGGTTCGATTCCGTTTTAAAAGATCAAACGGATAAACTGCTTTACGAGAAAATCAAAATTCAAACTAGGAAAAATTACTGGATATGCGCCAAAAAGCCCGTTAAACTAAATCTATATCCAGCAATTTTAACTGTTTTTAATAAGCAACTTGCACTTGCAATTGGTCAAAATCAGTCACATGATTTTAGTTTATCTGTAATGGCTAAGATTAATAGGTACGCAGAGCATGCATATAGTGCTGCCTATGCAGTATCAATGTATTTAAAGGAACAAAATGTATATTATTTTTTGGATTATACTCATCCGGGTCGGCTGATTTATAACGAAAAATGGTTAGGAACAACAAAATAAAACTTATCTGGGTTTCAAAACTTTCATGATTTGCATGAGTATATACATATCTGAAAATATCTATGATATTGTTAAACTAGCGAATGTTATTAAAAGTAAGTGATGCGATATTTGTGTAGAGCGATATATTCAAAGATGAAGACAGATCATTATGTTTTTCTTTGTAAACTTTCATTAAATGAATCATTAACAGTAATTATTCTTGGACTTAAATGTTCTGGCTGATAAAAACTATTCTATAAATGTAACATTAACAATAACACTTAACACTTTCACTCCAAGTTGAATTATTAGGTTCTCCCAACTTGAACCCATACTTTTCATTGAACAAGTTTGAGAGAACTTGACTTTTAATCTTCTGTAGTTTGCTTTGTTTGATCAATTCTCATTTTCTCATTACCAAATGTTTTATTTTGTATTTGGTATATAAGGAGAAGTTGAGTGTTGATAATCGATTGGGAGTGAAAGGATTAAGTTTATCT
>JAOTRI020113010.1:0-12830 GCA_028564885.2 Zoanthus sanctaehelenae | reverse complement strand
ACCACCGTGTAATATCCTCTCTATATAGAGAAGATAAACTTCATATGTTCACGCCACCGTGTAATATCCTCTATATATAGACAAGATAAACGTCATATATTGACGCCAACGTGTAATATCCTCTCTATATAGACAAGATAAACTTCATATATTAACGCCACCGTGTAATATCCTCTCTATAAAGAGAAGATAAACTTCATAAGTTAGCACCACCGTGTAATATCCTCTCTATATTGAGAAGATAAACTTCATATGTTCACACTACCGTGTAATATCCTCTATATATAGAAAAGATAAACGTCATATGTTCGCGCCACCGTGTAATATCTTCTCTATATAGACAAGATAAACTCCATATGTTCGCACCACCGTGTAATATCCTCTATTTACACAAATATTTACCCCTCGATACAAGGATATAATATGTGCCTTATAAAGAAATACCCTGGGAACGAGAAATCTAAAACAATTTCATTCAAAATGAGTTTAATTTCTTCCCGTATTCCATCTCTTCAAATCTGTTCACAAGACACTATCTTCAAATTAACTCAATGAGAATGATAAAACTGTTGTTTCTCTAAAATGATATTTCATCTCTTTGTTTCGTGTAAATGAAAAGCATTAACTCCCTTCGTATAATTGGTGCAAATGGCATAACTTTCTTTGTAGATAGGAATTTTTGATTAGTCTTAGGAGGCAAAAAGAACGTATTTTGGAACAAAACTTTTATCCAGGAATTGGTCTTCTTCGGAATTAATACAAACAGATCCTTAGCAAACGCGATAATTATAATAACATTATAATAATTATAATAATATACTTCAGGTTTAGTGTAAGTGGTTCAAAAAATTAGATTGATAAAAATCAATTTATAAGAAACTAAAAGGAAAGTGAAAAAAAGAGCAAAAATTTTTTTCGGTTTTAAATGTCACAAGAACAGACACTAGTTGGCGCGCGCGTCACTCAAGGCGGGAAAATCCATTTGGCAGGAAGAGAGTATCTTACAGCTTATTTTTACTGTCTCCACTAACTCAAAATACTTAAAATAGCCCATTGTGACAGACGGTATACAACTCCATTTTCTGCAGTGTTGTGAGGATGAAAGTGTTTGACTCCCTAGCCGGGACAATAATCTATCGCAGGATGCTTGGCATAAGCTGTAACTCATTAATGAACTGTTTTATAAGGATGGCAAGCTTTGCTAACTTTTGCACCAAAAACGTGTGTAGGCACGCGCGCTCTTCCAGCAAACAAATCCTTCTTTTCTTAGAGTTTATATTTAGAGTTTTGTTTATCTATGGATTCGTTTAACCGTCATTTCTTCTTCTATCTAATGCCCTGGTCCCAAGTCCCTAGTCCCTCCATTCTTTACTAACCCTTCAATAACTAGAGAGAGAAAATTACCATATGATCTGGTCAGCACAAACGTAATAAGGCATTTAAAAAATAACGACAAACGTTTTTATTGCATACATGTTTTGGCTTAACTGTAGGCCATCTTCAGTGCAAATGAACTAGTTTACAATGTGAAGAAAATATTATAGAAATATGATACAGGTGAGGTGATACTCAATGAATAGATAAACTAAATAAAAAACAATGTTAGGCTGTGTAGCAGGATACAGGATATGCGTAATGAGTAAAAAATACATAGACTACATCTGAAAAATAGTGTTAAAATGTTGGATTTGTTTCTATATCAAAACTAATCAGTAACTTTAATTTACTAAGGTTGTCCTTTCAGAGTATAAACTCAAGTTATTTAATTTGGCGGGCTATTGGGCGTACGTTCAACAGTTTTTCCCCCATTTAGTTTTAGATACGTTTGCCGAGTCTGGGTTTCTTGTGAAGCAGTTTGAAACATTTTTGAACAGTTTTTTTGTTGGTATTTTGAAACTTGGAATTCAAACTGTTGCATGCCAGATTTACTTAATACAGGATTTTTAATTGTTGTAATTGTTTTGTTTTATTCCGCAAAAATTTTGGAGCGAAAAAGTTTTGACTAGAAATCTTCAAGATGGCGATTCGGTACTTTTCAATTGGGGTCTTTCGGGGACGGCGGCGTGAGAAAGCATTTCAAATGTTGGTTGGGATTTTAGTTTGGGCAGGTTGTTTAGAAATACTAGAACCAAGAGTAGCAATTGTGAAATTTTTGGGTCCTGGAGATTTTATTTTTAAAGAGGCTGATATTTGGACGTTAGTACTTGGATACGTTACTTAAGAAGAAGAAGCATATAGTAACTTAAGGCAAGACAGAAGGATTTTGCTTGCTTAATAAAGCCTTGGAGATAAGAAGTCTCTATAGTATTAAACAATAAAGAGTAAAATACAAAATGTAAAGGAACTTAAAGTGCATGCCTATATGGTCAAAAAATGTTTTTTTTCGGCTTTGGGTCCAGCACAGGTCATGACGTCAATTAAGGGGTCATCTACTCTTTATTTCAGTGTTTATTTCTTTTCCATACAAAATCGAGCATTACTTTTTTGTAAACGTCCCTATAAATGATGGAGTTTGTATAAGAATACAATGAAATATTGAAATAAAGTAACGTCACGATTGTGCTGGACCCAGACCTAGCCACTCCCGGCCATCTTCGTTGGGCGTGGCTGGCACAGGTACATTCAAGCCAAATTTGAAACGAAATCGTGAGGGTATAAAAAAATATTTTTAGAATACTCTTCTAGGCATTCTAGAGATACCTAAACCGAAAAAAAAATCGACCATATAGGCACGTTAAAACGTTTTAAATTAATCGAAATCTTAAGTGTAAGAAAACATTTTTCTTGTGCAACCGTTTTTAGCGAGTTACGAGACAACCAAATCTTGTGGATACCAAGTGGCACATTTTATAACTTTGCGTCGCTCCAGTATCTGTAAGTATGAACGTAGGTTTAGATTTGTATGTGTACTGTAGCTAAATCTATACTCGTAAAGATTAGATTGGTTTTTAACATTTAAAATGTGTAAGCTTTTCCAGCTCCCGAACTTTTATCAACTTTTTTCTGTGTATTTGATTTACGAAACAATCAAAGGCTTAGTGGGTTATAGAGTCACTACTATGGAGATTGTATATAGTCACAAGTTTCAAAAATGTAAGAGTTTCAATATGGCGTTTTCCAAGAATCAAAACTATTTTGTTATACCACAGGAACATTGATGGCAAAAAAAGATTCTGCCCATGCAAGGGACAAAAAGGTTTATCCGCGACTGCCAGTAAAACTTGCATATATTTGAATGGAGTTTCTTGGAAAGTTTTGAGGCCATTTCAATGCACCTCGCTTTGTGTAATTGGTAGGTGTTGATTTCTTTTGTTTATAAAATTTTGGCCGCTATGTAGGTTTGTGACAAGTCTTGGCCCTGACTATTCACTGATCCCAAACGCAGTACTCAATACATTTTCGACCATGTACTCGAATTACCGTTTGATGTTGTTAGGAAATGCAGCAACCTAATAAATTAAGTTTCTTTCACTCATCCATTTTAATGGATGCTAGCACTGCATAATTAATTGATTCCATGCACGTACAATGCTCGCAATACCATGTTTGATGCGCCGATGCTCGAACTCTGATAAGACTTCCCCCTCTCTGGAGAATGTTTAAATCAACTGGGTATTTCATGGTGTGCGGTAGGGCTCGTTAACTCCCCGTGAACCCCCCCCCCCACACACACACTTTTGAAAATGCTGCACTTTTCAAACTACAGATATGAAACTTAATTGTGCTGAGCTTCATACAACCGAACACATAAGCTAAAATTGTTTTCATTCTATGAATAGGTACTGATTTTCTAACAGAATCAAAAAGGAAATCCACGAAAACCCCAGCCTTCTGCCAGAAAGGTTAGTTTAGTCTTATAATATACAACTTAAACAATTAAATTAGCATAGTCGACATTTGGTAAACCATTAAGACATGAATAGTGTTGTTTTCATTTTTCCTTGTCTTTAGTCATAAATGTTTGTTTTAGAGCGGCCACAAGTTGTGCATTTGACTGAATCTAAAACACATCTCAAAGTTTCTCGAAGGTTCCAGTTTATAGTGTTATTTATCAAATCCGTAAAATTTGTACATCATTTTTAGTGAGATTATACTTTAAACCTGGTAGGCCTAATCCAATTGTAAACTTTTCATAGAAAAAAACAAATTACATTCAATTGACTATCTGTAATGTCTTTTACAATAATGTTTACTGAATCTATATCTAGAATCCCGGCTAATGTCAGAAGCTGGTATTGTATAATATTCGAACTTGGAAAAAACTTTGAACATTAAACGTCGTCATTTATGTGTACATTTTATTAGCTTGGCCATTGCATTGTAATTGCTAAAAGAATAGCGTGCTTGATTTTTTGTCAAGTACAAATTGTTACATACAAAAAAAGTCGGCGTAATTAAGAGATCCGTAGATTCTAGTCTCAGATCTTTTGTTTATAAACCAAAAATGGATGTGTAGACCTGGCATAAACTGGAAAAACAAAAAAAACTGTAATGCCCACCTTTATTACTTGCTTTGTTATCTAATTAATGTTTTACAAACCGATAATGGCTGTACGGTAGTGGTGTTAGCATTATCTTCTCAATCATCTAGATTTCAAGCAACGTGCAGATTTGACATTCTCAAGTGATTGTGTACAGTAACGTCTTTATGTGGATTCACACTAAATTTTAAGTCGCAAAAGTAAAAGCAGTTAAAAGTTCAAGTCAAGTAAGGTTTTGTTTATTCTACCGTTCA
Source organism: Zoanthus sanctaehelenae (assembly GCA_028564885.2). Taxonomy (NCBI): domain Eukaryota; kingdom Metazoa; phylum Cnidaria; class Anthozoa; order Zoantharia; family Zoanthidae; genus Zoanthus; species Zoanthus sanctaehelenae. The sequence continues at coordinate 8,095 of JAOTRI020113010.1, read as the reverse complement.
AACTGACACTTTCGTGACAGCTGCAACTTAAAAACATCATATTTCGACCAGCTAGCCAGCGAACATATTTTTTTAAAACATTAATTTCAAGCTCCGCATTTACAGTGAAGTGAAAATGCCGGTTTGGCGAAGTCATTCAGCAATCGTAGCAACTATATTTGCCTTAATGACAACAGGAACTAACACTCAGCTTCTAATAAGGCACTTATCGACAGTAATTCAACAACTCGAGCTAAACTGTGAAGCAGAGTTTCAAACTCTATTCTTCATAACATGTCTCATTCTTCAATTTTTAAAAGATACTAAATCGAGATTTAAGAAACCAGTGGATTGTAAGAAGAATGTGGGCCTGGACAAAGCCACAGAATTGGTTTGACGTTCTTCTGATTTCACTTGCTATATGGCGTACCCCTGGCGTCCACACTTTTGGATAAGTCGAGAAACGTTTTCATGCTGTTTGATGCTTTAAAAGATAATCTAAAAACGGAAGACGCAAGAATGAGACAACCTGTGCCCGTGGAGAAGCGTTTACCTGTTGGAATTTGGCGCCTTGCTGCTGAGAACAGTTATAGAACCAGTGGACCTCAATTTGGGCTAGTGAAATCTACTGCAAAATTGCAGGAGTTTCAAAATGCTTTATGCCGAATTAAAACCGGTTATCATAGATTTCCTTTCTTAGAAGATGAAAAACAAGAAGAAATTGACAGATTTTAGGAACTATATCATTTTTCACAAATGATCGGGGCATTAGATGGGTACCGTCTCAAAATTAATGCACCCCCAGTTAACAAAGAAGATTATTTTATTCGCAAGCAGTTTTACAGTGTTGTGCTACAAGGAATAGTAAATAGTGAACTGCGTTTTTCTGTCATATAAGATTTGGCCGATAACAACGAAAGGCACAAGTTAAGACGATCCGGCCCTTTGTTAGAGTGGCACGCTCTTTTGTCTTTATCAGATAAAAGAAAATTTTAATGAGGCGTGCATCGTAGCACGGCCGTATCGTGTCAACGAAAATTTCCTTTGTCTACCGTGTTAAAAAAGCGTGCGCGTGTCATCACCTTTAGGTTGGTTTTCCTGTGGAGGGTCACATTTGTTTGAGCTACTTATGCCAACCAATTGGCACAAAGTAGGTTTACACTGAGTCCATAAGGAGAGTACCAAACTCCAAAACTCTCCGGGTGTTTTGTAATGAACAGCTCAAAAACCTCATCTAGGTTAACTTCCGTTGAATAGTGAGTGTGAAACAGAACTAGATGTGAAAGCCTATCTTGACTCATAGTGGCTCTTGTCTATGAGTGGAGACGTCTTAGCGCTAGCACAGCGTTCACACTCGCATCTTGCGGCAGGGATGGTACAGCAAATATGCAATAATACATAAATATTTGAAAACATTTCTTGACCCAATTTTTCATTGCGTTTGCTGCCGTATCGGACCGCCTCTCCTCGTGATACATGTTGTTTATGTTCTCCTCAGGGGTTCACAACAGATTGAACAAATGATTCTGCTTTAACCATGGAGTCTTGGTGATAGTTTGCATTCTGATGCTCTTTCGCTTTCTCGTTCATCTTCTGAAAATTTGCGAATGCTTGTTAACAAAGAGCTTTTTGGTACTCCTGCTATTGCGGAAGTCATCATAACGGTAACAGCACAGTGCTTACAAGACGCGCCGTCAGCTGCTTGGCTGTACACCATTCAAGGGTAGTCCCAAAGGTATCGTGACTGAAAGGTTTTTTGTCTCAAACCGAACTGCTTAAGTGGAAATGCATATTACGCAGGTGGCACAAAGTGATTTGTCAACAAATGGTGCTTCTGACCAGTCAACAATTCATTATTGACAGTAGCAAACGCTTCAGTAGATATGGATTCTTTTATAACTTATAGTGTCGTTAAAGAGAATCCGAGGCTGCATCTCGAAGCTACTTCACTGGATGATTATCTAAAGCAGAAGTTGATTTATGTTGCTCTTGACTTAAAAAGTTGAAGAAGCAGTTTCAAATTGTGGATTTTTCTTAAAATAATTCAAGTTATTTTAATAGCGGACGCTCATCTTACTTAGCCCCCCTTGTTGTGGTGTGGGGATCCAACGTTTAAAACTTGATTTAATTGTATCCCAAATTTGGAGAGCAAATTTTAATTTTCATTCATGTTTTTAGTTCAAGAATGAAGTTCACGGAAAAAATGATTGAATAAGTGTCAACTCAACAGAACGTCTTGGGAGTCAACAGCAAACATTTAAGTCTGGCTTTCATGCATTCGCGGCAGAATTATTTTTATTGTCTCATTTCTGAGTTTTCCTCAAGAACGAGAAATTTATGCTAATCTATCCCAACTAGATTAATAAAAGAGTAATGTTTTCATTCAATTTTTTAATTTAAGAGTGCATGCAGTTCACTAAGGAAATTTACTATAATTAGGCGGCTATTCGGTACGAATCGTCTTGGGCACGGAATGTCCGAATACCTACAAGACTCATCGGACTTGGTTTTCGCTCGCGAAAGACTCCGGCAGCGTATTTTATAAAATAAAATAGAAAACTCTTCCTGCTTGGAAGGAGGAATGGGAGTTGACCCTTAGCTTGCGACCTTGCAACCTTTGGCTACAGAAACTTATCCTACCGGCAAGGGGCTGTCGCTGTCTTCTGCTCCTCTTCTCGTTTTTGATAAGTAAAACAAATATGAAATCAAGGATCACTACCACTTTCTGACCTGAAGCCGATTGAAAGCGATTGACTTGTCACTTGCTACCAAATGTTTCATTTGACAAACGTTCCTCTGAATTAATTATTTATTTTCTAAAAACAAAAATATGGATAAGAAAACATGAAAAAATCAAAAAATATGTACCATATAATTTGCAAACCCGATCTGAACGGCTGTCCACTTTCTTTTATTCATACCTTTTTGAATGTTCATATTTTGCCGTATAGTTACTGATCTGACTGAGCGGACCTTTTTATCAGGTGGTGGTGGTGGGAAGGGGGGATGGGCTGATTTTTATCGATTTATTGAGTGGCGTTTAATTGGTTTGTGAGTTAGAAGGGAACAGGCATTAATTTGTTCAATTCAATAACACTTCTTATATAAACGATTTATGAGATGTTTCAAAGATCTTAGGTTTCAATGTTTATGCTGATGATATTAACATATTTTAATTTTTGTCATAAAAAATAACTCTCTTAATAACAGTATACAAAGTGCTGCAAACATCTCTCTTTTTAAAACCAGATTAAAAATATATTCTTTTACCTTACGTGTTTAGCTGATTCAACATTTCTAAACTTTACTTGTTCTCTTCTACTTTTTTTTTGTTTTTTCTTCCTTAATTCAATCGAAACAATTATTAAATAGATTAAACAAGCTCAATAAATGAAAATACCTTATTTTCTGATGAAAAAACACCTTTTTAAAGGAACGTCGAATTTTTTGACTGAGGCTTATCGTTCTTAAATGTTTTTTGGTATATTAGCTTCAAATGTTCTTAACCATGTTCTTAAACATCTTTATTGATTCGGATTTACTTTGTTGCCAATTTGTCTCGAGAACTATACCTGAGAATTATAATTTGGTAAATTATGAAAAACCTGTGAAGTAAAATTGTTTTCTCCAAACCTTAGTCAAGAAGATCGAGCAAAATTTTCAATAACACTATATAAATAGCTTCATCATAAATAAATGTTTTTCACCTTTTCTCTTAAATCTCTGGCAATTTTCAGCCTCATAATCCTATAGAAAAGGTTCTTATAAAATAAATAGAGTGTAAGGCCTTTTGGATGACTGTGATTTTTTTTTTGAATAATGAAGATTGAGATAAAAATGCTTTGTAACTGCCAACATCAATTTATACTCGGTGTCTGGCAAACACATCACTGCCAGCGAGCTCTATAAGTGAAAATTTAATGAATGAAGTCTTTGAGAGCTTGGAACTTAATTGCTTTTTCTTTTCGCTTTTACAGAAATATTTCCAACATAATTCCTACGAACAGCACAAATTTTACAATTAGCAACGAAGTTCGAGCAATTTTCATTCTGAACTGCAGCTTACATGCAGTTGGATATTATCAGCTCATATCCGGCAAATCCGAGAAGAATAACTGTTTTAGTAAATTTTCAAGCAGTCCAATAACCGGAAATAGCCATTCAACACATTTATTTCCGCTTCATAAAACATACAATGAAAAAATCACGTGACGTTGTCATAAACGCGCGATCTATATAGCTGACGTGCGAAAACTTACTGAATCAACTGACAGCCAGCTGAAAGAATCGTCCGTTCAAAAAAATATATTAATGTCAGTTTCTTCAAAAAATCTTACAACTTTGAGTGGACAAAAAGTGTCACAATGTCAGCTACCAATTGTTCAGCTGGACTGACGTTGCAGTTGCTGAAATTGTACTGCGATCATAGGAAGATCTGTCCACCACTTGCGATGAACGCTGTGTTATTTTTACTGGACTGTAGGTGTTGAAATTGGTTGTGTTGAACAAGGACCCAACTTTCATGCAGGCTGCAGACTAGCATTGGACTGTTGAACTTGGATGTGTTGCACAAAGATACCACTGTCAGGCTGCTGATTTTATTTCAAGGTCAATGGCTGCACGAATGGATTTCATTGAAGACACCTTGTAGTAAGAGCCATCTTGCTTTCTCGCCTAGGTGTAAAAGGATTTCAGGCAGTCATTGAACTCTAGCTTCGACATTTCCTTGATTGATTTTGAGAATTTTTTTCCTCCAGAACTGTCCAGTCACTCTGAAAAACGGTAAATATTATGTTAGGTACGCCTTGTTTCCATTGACAATTACGAAAGTTGCGAAAATTGTTTATTAATATTTTATTGCATTTAACTCACACTTACCAATAAAAATCTTCAGTCCATATTTTGCTGACCTTTTGTAGTTAATAGGGGTTGCATTGGCTACAATTCTCTTGATTTCTTCGGGTGAAACCTCCTCAAATCGTGACATTTTTTTCACCGACGATGCCGCGAAAATTTTTTTTCCGACCTCCAAAATTCGCCATCAGTCTTCCTTATTTCGTCAAACCTAATGATAATGGCTCATATCATGGGCTTAGGAAAATCATTATCCTGAACTTAATTATATATAAAAATATATATATATAAAATATAAAAAAAAGGACTCGAGAAATTCTACATAAATTGCTAACCTGAACTTGGAACACTGAATAAGAAAAATGATCTGGCGTCCAGTTTCAGACACAAAGCGTCCTTCCTCTACAAAAATTTTAAACAATAATCTTTAAAGACCTTTGCTGCTTTCACTAATTTTATTTTATTCTAATTTATTTTATTTTATTTTTTAATTTAGAAAAAAAAATTTATAATTTTTATACTTTTATAATTTTTATGAATTTCAATTTAGCCACACATAACTTATTTTACATTTACGTTTGAATAGGGTTTTATTTTACGTGTAAGCACAATTTTAACATTTTTAACTAGCTCTGGTTAAGCCATCGAGCCTCATTCATATACATACGCTCCTCTAGCACATACAAGTGTTAAGCACTCTAGTTTCAAAAATTGCTAAAGATGGACCGCGTAAAGTTTGATCATTCCACAAAAAATATTCCATTACCAAAAGAAGAAACATACATGACAAAAGTGATTGAGAAAACGGAAGATCTCCTCCGCCGAATGCGCTGGAAAGCCCACTTCTTTCTGAATCCCGAGACCAAGACAAACCGAGCCCAGAAGGTAACTTTTGGATTCAAATCAAACAACTCGCCACCTGCCATCGAGGGATGAGGGAATTCGAAGACAACATCCTAAAACTGATCAGCGAAATCAAGTTCAAAGAGAACCAAAAGCATGGCGACTTTCAAAAGAAACTTGCTTTAGACATTAAGAACACCATCAAAGGATCGAATGAAATGTTGATAAAAGCTGATAAAACCTCCAACTTTTACCCTATGAAGCCAGAAAAATACGACAAACTGTTACACAACAACGTCACCAAGACATACAGAAAAATTGACGACGAAGTGGTAATAGGCATAGAAAAGACATCAAAATCCATCGCCGAGAATTTAGAATTATATGACAGAATTGAGACAACAGCAAAAAAGGAACTTTTATAACAATCAAAGACCATAAACATAACTTCGATAAATCCAACAAAAACCGAAATAGGAAAAGTGAGCAAGCAAATACTGGACAGGATAAATAAACAAGTGGCAAAAGCAAACAACACCAACCTCTGGGGAAGCACAAGGGAAGTACTACTATGGTTCAACGCTATCAAAAATAAAGAAAAATGCAAGATCATTTCATTCGATGTTATCGACTATTACCCGTCAATTACAGGAAAACTTCTTAACAAAGCGCTTGACTTCTCCTCCGAGTTTGACTTAATAACACCAAACGAACGAGATATAATCATGCACGCTAAAAAATCATTCTTATACAGCGAGGAATCAGCATGGGGCAAAACTGAAACCCAAGACCAGTTCGACGTCACCATGGGCAGTTAGGACGGAACCGAAACTTGTGAGCTGGTGGGCAACTACCTTTTATCTCTTATTAAGAAAAAGCACGGCAACAACATCGGCCTCTATAGAGATGACGGACTTGGAGTCTTCAATAACACCCAACAAAACGTCGAAAGAATAAAAAAGAGCATTTGTAAAATATTTAAAATGAACGGCCTAAAAATTACCATTGAAGCCAACCTAGACGTAGTTAACTTCCTCGACGTTACGTTAAACTTAGCAAGAGACAGCCACGCGCCATTCTCAAAGCCCAACAGCACTGCAAAATACGTCCACGCCCAGTCAAACCACCCACCAAATATAATCAAGAACATACCGATCGCGATTAACAAGAGGCTATCGGAATTATCAGGTAGCGAAAAAGAACTTAACAACGCAAAGAAGCCTTATCAAAAAGCCCTGAAGAACAGCGGATATGAGTATGAACTAAAATACGAGAAAGCAACGCAAGAAAAAAACACAAACGATCCCACAGGAAAAAATAGAACAAGAAATATTTTGTGGTACAAACCGCCGTTTTCCAAAAACGTGAAGACTAACGTCGGAAAAGCATTAATAAAATCATTGAAAAGGAGCTTCCCACCACAACACCCACTCCATAAGATCTCTAACCGAAATACAGTTAAGCTGAGCTACAGTTGCACACCCATCGTGAAAAACACAATTGACAGTCACAACAAGAAGATCCGACAAGACAAAACAAAAACCAACAACACGAAAGACCAGCAGAAAAAAGCAGTAAAAACTTGCAACTGCAGAAAGCCAGCCAAATGTCCACTCAACGGCAATTGCCTCGAAACATCTGTCATATACCAAGCTACAATTACTAATACAGACGATGAAACAACAGCAACATATATTGGCCTGACAAAAAACGAATTTAAAGAACGTTTTAACAGGCATAAATCAACATTCAAAAATAGCAATAAAAAAACAGCACAGAACTGAGCAAACATGTTTGGAGACTGAAAGATAACAACATTAACTTCAACATCGCATAGAAAAAACTCCGCAAAAGCAAACCCTACAGCAACAAGACCAAGAAATGTCACTACTGCCTGCTCGAGAAATTCTACATAATTTGCAAACCTGAATGCGAACTTGGAACACTGAATAAGAGAAATGAACTGGCGTCCAGTTGCAGACACAAAGCGGCCTTCCTCTACAAAAACTTTAAACCATAAATCTTTAAAGACTTTTTCTGTTTTCACTAACTTTATTTTATTTTAATTTATTTTATTTTATTTTTAATTTAGAAATATTTTTTATATTTTTTATATTTTCTATAATTTTTATACTTTTATAATTTTTATGAATTTCAATTTAGCCACACTTAACTTATTTTACATTTACATTTGAATTGACTTTGTAAAAAAACTTACATATCCCTTGAGAGAACATGACACGGACACGGCCGTATAAATTTAGGAATAATTGAACTAAATTAAAACTCTCTAGGTTCTTTAGTTAAGGCCTGGGGCGAGAAATGGCTCGGGGAAGGACAGCTTGGTCCCGAAATAGCAGAGTGGGTTAGTAGCATAGATGCTAAACCTGGCGTAGCATATGGTAATGTTAAGACCCAT
>JAOTRI020112999.1:0-12831 GCA_028564885.2 Zoanthus sanctaehelenae | reverse complement strand
GTAGTAGTAGTAGTAGTAGTAGTAGTAGTAGTAGTAGTAGTAGTAGTAGTAGTAGTAGTAGTAGTAGTAGTAGTAAAATCAGGTAATTCCAAGTTTAATTAATAGAACAAATTATTTCAGTCTAAAAGAAAAGGTGGTTCAGATGGTAAAGGCGAATGGAGTGAGATGCTACAAGCATTTGTTAAGGAGGGATAATGGGTATGTTTTGAGAAAAGTAATGGAGTTTTAAGTGAAGGGGAAGAGGAAGTGTGGACGACTGAGAAAGACAAAGCAAATGTAAGGGGAGGAGAGCAAGAATATGCAACGAATCAAACAAGTTGAAGGAAGGGTTGTTAGAGAGATTACTTCTAGAGTGGGTAAATCAGGCCACCATGGTTTATGGGGATAAAAATTGGATAAAAATTGGAATTGATAAAATTATTTATTAACAAAACTATTTTAATTGATTGCTAAACAAAAACATTTAAGCAGAATGCTTTAAACAATGAATTTAATAGAGTGCAAAAGTGCATTTCTAAGCTTAGTATTAACTAAAACCCACACTTTTTTTTTTTGCAACTTTTATGCACTATTCACAATGAAATATGTTGAGAAAAATTAATCATTTGCTACTTTCATTTATTTGATATGGATACTTTAAATATATAAACAAGGGCCTGTTATGATCCATTCACTTAATACTGAATATATTAATTAAGCAAAAGGTCTGTTTAGAAAAATATCAGGCCAATATCTTGACAGAATGGAATGAGCAAAGAGAGGTTTATACAAAAAATACTGCAGCCTGATAGTTTTTCATACTGACAGAGTAAGCAAGGTTAATAAAACATTTATTATGGCTTTTTTACTTCTGGTAATTTACCCACACATACTTCTATGAAAATTATTGAAGTTAAAAAACTGTTAAAAATGCATTTTTTTTTAAGTTTCAAAAAAAATTTTCAAAATAAATGGAAACAAAAATTTTAAATGCTTTCTCAACTTCCAACAACATTGCTATTTTAATTTACAATTCAACATTTCTTGACTTTCAGTTTGAATATTAATTATATTAAAACATTTCCTTTTAAGAACCCATAAACTTACTGTATGATTCAGCAAAGTGTTAAAACATTAAAACAATCAAAATTGACATAAGATACAATGTTTATTAAGAAATATCTATATTATATGGCCAGTGAGAAACTAAAACTTTATAATTATTGACTTGAAAACAGTACGGCTAAAGTTCAATATTTCATCAATGCTAAATGACAATTATAAGAATTTCTGATTTACTCACACGAAAACCAAAATTACTTAATATAATAAATACATCTAATATATTTATAATTGTGGAAACACACAAAAGCAAATAATATTACTTTTCAGTTTAACATTTTAAAGGCTGCAAAAAGTCGATTGCTTTTATTATTTGCAACCAACTGCTGTAAAAAAACTGAATGATTTGATTGAAACGAGACAATGATAGAAACTCTTAACTTAAATACTTCCTTAAATCTTAAGAACTCTGTACAAGGCTGGATAAAATAAGCTTCAAATTAAAATAAACATTCAAAAAGTCATTAAATGGTGCTTTCAATGATTTACTTATAAAGCACATAAATAAAAACGGCCCCACTAATTGCTTTAGTACTTTAAACTTTTTCACATAATCAAACTTTGACACAAGACAAAATTAATTTACAATTTATAAATATTTAGTCTTTCCTTATCAAAAATAAGTGTCCGCTTGTCGATTTCAACGTTGCCAATTGCTTCATGCTGTAATGTACAAAATGTCGATTGTGTTTCTTGTGTTTGTTTTCAACAGTAATTTATCACGTGAAAACAAAGTCTATGTTTGGAAATACCCAAACCTCAAAACAAAAATTTGCCATAAAAACGTCTATTTCAGCCGCATACACAAACATTAGTTATTCAAAAATTAAATGCAATACGTGCCGGATGATATTTATGTCAAAGTCACTGTAAGTCAATAAGAACATTAAACGACGTCGACAAAATAAAAAAAAACCAAGATACTTACTGTTTCCAGATTTTAAATCTCTGTGAATGAGGCTAACTGGCGCCTGGTTATGAAGGTACTCCACTCCTTGAGCGATCTGTACTGCCCAGTCTAGCAAAACATTTGGAGGTAGTTTTTGGCCATAATTCTGTAAAACCCTTGCTAATGCACCTCCTTTGGCGTATTCCAACACTAAGCATAGATTTGGTTGCTGAAGGCACATTCCGAAAAACGTTACAATATTACGATGTTGCAAAATTGAAAATAATCTAGCTTCTTTTTCGACACTTTCAAGGGTTTGCGAGAAATCTTCGTAAGTATCCATTCGGGCGACTTTCACCGCAACTTCTTTTTCCTCCCATCTTGCAAGATAAACTTTTCCAAAAGCCCCGACACCTATAGCATCAATTAAGGTAATGTCACCAAAATTTATCTCTTTTGGAGCTCCAGACCCAACGATACCCGTTTTTTGTTCAGCTGCAATGTCCACAACATAATTTGATGGAAACAAACCGATCTTTCCTCTGCCATTTACACGTCCGACCCACCATCCGTCATCGCCACTTACTTCGGGATCTTTTGACAACACTTCAATGCGATCACCTGCTTTGAAAGTCAACTCATCTTCATCTTCAGCGTCATAGTCGTACAATGCCCTGCGGAAAACTTTAGTCTCGATTCTTGCAAGATAATCATTCGGGCATTCTTCCACTGTCTCCATATTCATCGCGATTGGAATCTTGTGTTCCAAAATAACTGCATTCGATCGGAATTCCAACTAAATTCATCAGTTTTTGAAGTTCACGGCATCATTTTGTGAAAGGGTAAAATGCAATAGTTCCATTAAATGCTTGAGGAAGAAATACGTGTTTTGCATTGACAGTTCATAAATTATGTCCTTTAATCATTTCCCCCAACAAATTTCGGAAGGTTTCTGAAAGTTTTAAAATGGTGGCCAGAGGGCGCGGTGCCATTGCTAATCACGTGCGTAAATTGTACCACGTGATTGGCGGAAAGGAACAAGAAGCCTGTGTTCTCATTTTATCGCTTGACATGCAATTTCAGTTACCACGGCTACAAACGAGAAAGTCCTATTTTTTTAAATTTCTGTCCTTCTTATGGACTGCCAAAAAGAGCTCTACAACTTTTATTTATTTCAAATACACAATTCCATTGCGTTTAATATGAATTTCCATACATGTCTTGAATAAGATTATGAAAAGACCATTTATTAGATTTTAACATGATCTACTTTTTAATTTTACACTTTTGTTTGCTGGTAAGAGAAAAAAAAATTTTTCAATGCTTTTTTCTATTATTATTTAAGTTATTTTTGAAAATCTAAGATTTCGTTACAAGAAAACTATTCGTTTGTATGCATTGGAAGCAGGGAATCCCCTATGTTTGTATGAAGCTATTATCTAAGATACGTGTCCAATTTGCTAAATTTGGCATATTACACCACTATCAAAGAATGCAGCGCAATGGTTTTGCATCTGTTTATTAGAGTTCATTTCACAGCACTGGCAAAACCTTTGTATCCTTACAAAAGAGTAAAACGAGAATGCATTGAGACCTTAAATGAAGTAGTAGAAAAAGCAGGTTTGCGTACGAAAAAGGAAGATAAAGAAGGTATAGAACTTATCTATTCTGCATGTCAAAACTTCATTATAAACATGTGTTGATCGGTAGTATTGTCTTTTATGACTTTCTCTCTTCCATAAAGCACTGGTAAAACGAAGTTGTTATTCGACATCAAATAATCTTTTATACTGCTCTTAGAAAGTCAAGTGAATGATTTAACTGCACGGAAAAACTTTGCTGATTTTTGGGGAACGAGAAAATACTGCACCTATGGTCGTACTTTGGGAGAAATAAAGGTATAGTTGTAAAAGTGGCTACTGGAATCAAAATTCGCATTTTTAATTACTATTTTAAAACTATTGTTCCAAACTAAATAAAAACCCTTCTCGTTTTTCGTAAGTGTATTTTCTTTCACATTTGGAGAGCTATAGAGTAAATATTTTATGTCTATCTCCTTTAAGTTATTTTGGTTATTATACAGTCAAGTGTTGAGACGCACATATCCACCGAGTCGCTTAGAGAAGGTCTCCAGTCTACATGTCCTATTTACATTTTAGTTATGAGGCATGCAGACCGCTTGTGATAGAAACATGGATCTTTAGGGATAAATTGCAAAAACAGTGGTATTTAGGGATAACTGGCAAAAACCAAAATATTTTAGGGATTTTATTTATTACAAAATGCTTTAACCGTTTATTCATCTAACATTAAAAATAGTTAAACATGTGACTCCGATCTTGTACTTTTCACCTTGAAATTATCTGACCAGCCTGTGGCGTTATTCGGTTATATAGTGCGCAAAAAATATGAAGCAAATTCTCCATCCAACAACTTCAATGGAACCCGGATTTTGCTCTTTAGTGTGAATTCGTTCAGGAAAAAGTTGAAAAAATTTAAAAGAAGCTGAAAATGCTAGGATCTGATTTTTAGGCATGTAAAATTACTCAAAGAATTTGTGAATTAGTTAGGGTTTTGATTAAATTGGAGTTATATGCATATTAAAATTGTTTTCCACGCATTTTTCATCTGGGGATATCTTTTTTCCTTGATTTTGCATGGGAAGACTACTTCACCTCTACAACTCCATTGGCCCTTCTCTGGATGAGCCTTCAATTCATCATCATCATCATCAATCTTTATTTAATCCGGTATAATTATCAGGCAAAGGTGTACCATTGAGAATCGCCATTACAAAGCCAAATAGAAATCATAATTAGATCCTTGAAACTTTTTCGTATCTTCTCTAGCAATTATATGAAAAATGCAACAATTTTAATTTACGATATAACATCATTACCTATAGATATTTAACAATTATATCATCTCATATACAACAAGTGCGAATGGAATAATTCTTTTATTAAATTTAATGAGTTTTCCGAACTTTTCGATACTTGAAAATAGCAAAAATAAATTGAGAAACAAGATTTTTTTGGTTAGTTTCCATATATGGTCATTCGGTATATGAGCTGATAACCGAGATTGAGTGAACCAATCAGAACGCTAGAAACGCAATTTTCGAGGTTGAAAATTTAATAAATAGAAAATATCATCGTGACGCGTTGTGGTTGTAGTGCCTTAACTATCTCCCCATCCCCCTTCCTATCCTTTACAGTTAGTGAATTTTCAATAAGGTGGAAAGTGATGGCTTACTTTACTGGGCCCAGTTGTTCAAAGGATGGTTGTTTGAACTTGGGCCAAAGCAAAAACTCATTCAGTTTTACCACATATATATGCATATAGATTGAGAAGACTGATCGGATTTTGTAGGCAAAAACCTTGTTATCACAAGAGTCCATTCCCAACAATACAAAGTATGGACTATAACAAATCCTGAATTCTGATTGGCTACTCTGCTGCAAGTGATCAATTGTTAATAGTATAGTGGACAATTGGAAATCCTACATTCTGATTGGCTACTCTCCTGCAAGTAATCAATTGTCAGTAGTATAATCGACCATTGGAAATCCTACATTCTGATTGGCTAATCTATTAGGGGTTTATAATCAATAGTAAACTACTGCAAATTCTTCATTCTGATTGGTTACTCCACTCTTTTATAATTTTGTCTTTGACTGGAGGGAAAATTGCCTCCATGTGCTTTCAACCAGAAAGAATTCTTCAGCTGTGAAAAATTCCGTACGGGACTGAATATGACGCCTATTGATAGCAAACAATCATACTATCATTTTTTATATTATAGTGGATTATTGTAAACCCTGCATTCCGACTGGTTAGCTAATTCGGGGTCTAGTTACAATTCTATTACGTTACACGTGGACTATTACTAACCCTTTATAGTTCACTTGATTGGTCACTCTACTGAGGCTAGGTGAGAATATACTTATATTTTCAACTCTACTACTACGAAAACTGGGGCGAGTTTCAATGTTTTACAAATTGATTTAATTACATTAAGATCATTAAAGATCACTTGTTGACGATTGTCATGTGACCCTGTAGATGATTTTAGAATAAACAGGATCAAGTTATGGACTTTGAAACAAAGTTCCAAATCCATGCAAACTTATCGAACATTGAGAGAGCATCCCTTATCTTGGACCTAATTTGCAACCATAATTCTAGGCCCTGGCTTCTGTTTTCTATAAAAGCATCAAACTTAGCCAAATTACAACTATCGACATAAACGTTGATGTGGTGGCGCAAGATTATCGATTGGCTTAACTTTTAATCTCGTCTCAGTTTCCTGGGCAATTGTGGAACGGCCTTTACAAATCCAATATTCTGATTAGCAACTCCAAGAAGTTCGAAATTCAAGGAGTTCAAACTCGCCTCAGTTTTCTGTGCAATTTCCAAATGGCCTATACAAATCTAATATTCTGATTGACAACTCCAAGAAACTCGAAATTCAAGGAATTCAAATTCGTTTCAGTTTTCTGCACAGTTTCGGAATGCCCTATATAAATCCAGTATTCTGATTAGTGACTCCAAGAAATTCGAAATTCAAGGAATTCAAACTCGCCTCAGTTTTCTGTACAATTTCCGAATGGCTTTTACAAATCTAATATTCTGATTGACAACTCCAAGAAACTCGAAATTCAAGGAATTCAAATTAGTCTCAGTTTTGTGCGCAATTTCAGAATGGCCTATACAAATCCAATACTCCCATTAACAATACCAAAAAATTCAAAACTTCTCCCCTCAGGTTCCTGCTCAATCTCGGAATGGTTTATTCTGATTAGCAACTGCAAGAAATTCAAACTCGCTCCAGTTTCCTGCGCAATTTCCGAATGGCCTATACAAATCCAATATTTGGATTGACGACGCCGAGAAATACAAGCACTAGTGGTTAAAACAAAAGACTCAAAATAGCCCATAATCCTACAGAGCATGACAACTGGAAGCGCCACTTTGAATTCTTTGAAAAAAAAATCTCAGTAGAGCGACTGTCTTCCATCTTGGTTATGGAGTACCATTCAGGAGAACTTTTTCATCCTTTTAATTGCTTCGTCACACTGAAGAGTAAAACCCATAAAAATAAGACGGCAAAAGTATCCGAGGTAAAACCTCAAGAGTTTCATTCACTTATTCATTTTATTATATTTTCAATAAATCGTAGCCAAGGAAGACTGAGAATAGGACACGTAGTGCCTAACAAGCTTACAACATGCACGTTAACAGAATGTTACCCGCTTGTAAATTGGACAGATTAAGCACCACGTACAAATGTTGTCTGGATCATAGAGATAAAACAGTCGTTTTGCCAAGCGAGCCATGAAGAGGGAAGGTTCGCTCAGAGGATATCAAGAGGGATAGCATTCTAACAGACCAGGCAAATTCGCAGGACGATAGACTACCTAAAGGTGGAGGTTCGAATAAGTTGATTCAGTTTAGAAAGATGACTATATTAACGCGCGAAATCACCGGCGCCTGTTTCAACAGTAATTCTTTTTGAGTCATACTTCATGTAGAGGACACAGAATTAAACAAGGTTTATGATTGGCCGAAATAAGGTTGGGGTAAATTTTATCTTTCTTTTGATTGGTTCATCTGTGTCCTTTACACGAAGTAAAATCATATTTTTTCTCATAACGCTGTGGTTCCAAATATGCGAAAATCAATGCGGACTATAAAAAACCACTATAATGCACGTACATTCGTTTCTATCCAACACTGGTAAATATAAAACTGACACAAACAAAAGATTAAATATATCATTTATTTGGTTCAACAAATACCAATTCGCAATATTCGCTAGAAATAACGTAGCATATAATGCTAAACAAGACCCAAGAAGTTTTTCTTTAATCTAGCAATGCGAAATCTAAAAATTGCAGGGTCTGTAAATTAAAAATGTTGTAGTTCTGGGCGCAGTTGTTCAAAGGCTGGTTAAGTTTAACCCTGGCTTAAGAAAAAATTCAAATAGGAATTTCTACTTTAAGAAAAGGTAAACTGGTATTTATGAATACTGTTTGGATTTTTCTAGGAAAAGTCTTGTTAATCCCCAAATTACAGCTAAAATTTCTTTTAGGATTAGAAACAAGATCGTAAGTTAAACATTTAACCTTGGGTTAGTGCTAATCGGCTTTTGAACTCTGGACCCAAATATAACTTCTAACTGTGAAAGATCACACATGACGAATTGAACGGAATAATTCAAGAAGATCGTCTTTTTGTACTAATTCACCCTTGTTTTCTTGTTTTTTAAAACATACTACACCACAAAGTTCATGGCATCTGTATTTTCAAACACATTAAAAAAAGTGTTCAACAACAAATGAACGCTCGCATTTCACTAGCTCCTTGGTCACAAAATTGCTTGAACTGAATTCTATATCACACTAATACGGCCGCACTGGCATCTTCGTAGTTCTACAATATAGGTTTTCATAATCAACGTAAAGAATTATTTGTGAAGGTATAAGTTCAGGTTGGTATGAAAGTCTAAGGCTACTCTCAAACAATCTCTGTTATATATCCAACATAATGATTCGTGGATCCTCAACAGCAGCCTTGATTTTACGTAGAAATGTAACAGCTTCTCTGCCATCAATCAAGCGGTGATCATATGTGAGAGCTAAATACATCATTGGTCTGATCTCCACCTGTAAACATAACATGAGTGTTAAAAGGGTATCCCAAACAGTAGGTCAGTAGAAAACAACACATTGTTGCAAGACTGAAAAACAAATTAAGATTTTAAATGTAATGAATACTTGACTCTTTCTTATATGTGGAGGTTTAATGGCAAAACCAAGACCAAATTTCAAAATATGGCAAAAGCTGAAAGGAATTCTTAGTATCATTGATTTACTCATCCTTAAGAAAAATATAAAACGAAACGTCGAACGTAATATCTCTCAATTCATCAAAGCACATGAGAAAAAGTTAAAAGCCCTCATTAAAAACACATCTGTTCCTTTTATTCACAATGATACAGTTATTAATATCTCGTCCCATAAACTGTGTAAAGAAGAACTTGATATTTTGAAATTTGGTCTTGGTTTTGCCATTAAACCTCCACATAAATTAAGATTTGTTGAAAAAGTAAGAAATGTGTTTGTAGTTGGACAAACATTCTTCGAACTTCGCCATCTTCTAGTAGCCATCTTGAAGCATTTGAAGGTCTTTTATCAATATCTACATGTGCGCGTTTCGCCATCTTCTACAGAAGCAATTTAACCCTTTCGCTCCCAAAGCACTCTAAAGCGCCCGTAGAATATAGTACTAAGTTAACAAATTCAATCTTTCTTAAGCAAGAAAACTATCTTTCAAATTTGGTTTTAAAGCGAACTCTATGAGTTTCTTTAAATTTTGAAAGCCAGTGATGTAAGAATAAACTGTCATTTCTGCAGAAAGTCATTAGTTGAAGTGTAAAAAGTGAAAAAAATACCGTTTTGCGTCCTTTTTGGAATGTTTTGCCTTGGATGTTTTGATGAAATTTTCATTGCCAGCAAACGAAACAGCTTTCACAACGAAATTTAGACCTAGTACTGAGATATATTGAACTTGTTTAGCGTTTTCATTGTTCATGGATCAAGCTACAGCCGTTTCTTTGTGCCAATCTTGCCCAACGTGTTTCCCGCCATTTGCACGAACCAAATGCATTCTGGGAAGCCCGATAATTTTGGCGAGGAGAGACAGCGTTTCCTTATACAGCCTTCACGGAGTTCTGCCAAAATTTTATACTTGAAGTGTTATTCAGTCTTCAAAACTTCCAAGAATGCACTGGCAGCTCAATGAATTTACCTCTCCTCGAGCTTCAAAGCCAACTTCTTTTGGCGCCTGTGGGAACCCAACGAGTGGAAATATGCCGTAAAAATCGCTAAAAAGTGTGACACCTCGCTGGTTTTTTTCAGCAAGTAAGCTGAAATGCTACCTTCAAGCTTCATGATGCTATCCAGCTAGTAAAGTTCTAAGAGAGGCAAAAAGGCTCCAAAATTAGCAAAAATCCACTTTTAACGGCGGCTGCAGCAGCGACAAGACACTTTAACGACGCCATCGCCTCATAAACTGAAAACACAATCCCTGGGGATTGTACAACGTGGGATGTTTCCATGG
Source organism: Zoanthus sanctaehelenae (assembly GCA_028564885.2). Classification (NCBI taxonomy): domain Eukaryota; kingdom Metazoa; phylum Cnidaria; class Anthozoa; order Zoantharia; family Zoanthidae; genus Zoanthus; species Zoanthus sanctaehelenae. The sequence goes on along the minus strand of JAOTRI020112999.1, from coordinate 2,717 downwards.
CAATGCCTTAAATAAACTAGAGAAAGCTAATTGATTGTTTTGATACAAAGAATCGTTCAAAATCGAAAACTAAGGCTTCCAAGGAGCGAAAGGGTTAAGGCGAGTATTTTGCACTTCAATGATTTCTTTGAACTTAAAAGCATTCAACAGTACAAATTTTTTTAAAAGATTTCACGGATTTAATAACATACAAACAACAAACAGATGAAATATCGATTTTTTCTAGAAAAAAAGGGGCTCTTCGATTAGCTATAAAACGGCGTGCTTTAATAACTATCTCCAAAATGAAATGATAATGGAAATTCATTTGTTACGAAGTTAACATTTAAAACTACTTGACAATGTAAAGCCTTCGTATACAAAATTAAAATGAAGATTACTTATTGCAAAAAAAGCAAAATTTGAGAAAATATTTCTCATTCCTAAAACTTCAATTTAGGGTCTTACAAACGCGTTTGTTATTGAGATCGAAAGCAAAGGACCAGAAAGCATTGGACATCTTATTTAGTAATTATAAAAAGATGAGTTTGGACACCTACTTTTCCATTTATCGCCACGGGTCTGTCGTTAATGGCATGCATCCCAAGTATAGCTGATTGGGGCGGGTTAATGATGGGCGTGCCCATTAATGAGCCAAACACACCTCCATTTGATATAGTAAATGTACCCCCATCCATATCCTCAATAGCCAGCTCACCATGTCGTGCCTTCGATTAAACCGAATAAGAATTCTTTAACAATCATTACATGCAAAAGGTACAACCACAATTAATCCAGAAGAAAAAGTATTCGTATTTTGTTCATCAATAAAAATCAAAATGTTTAAGAACCGAAAGTTAAAGATACAAATGCACAAGCCTCGAAATTAACAACATGAACAAATATATTTCAGGCCGGTGTGAATTTACCTTTTAAGGGACTCCTTAAAGAGAAACGGTAACTAGAATTAATTGATTTTCTCTTACGATGGATTTCCAGAAAAAGATGATATGAATCTACTTAATCATTAATAAGCAGGGCTCAAAATAGCGGCCGGCTACCGGCGATGGCCGGCAGATTTTGGACCTTATCGGCGATTTTTGTTTCAACAACACAGTTGTATTGTACGAGTTACTTACGTTTATACCGTTTTGCAAACAGGATATTTTACCTGGCTACGAAAACAGCCGGCAAAAAATTTTGGCCCAAACAAAAGAGCTTACAAAAGAAAACAAAATTTTAGAACGTTATTTTGAACCCCGGCCCAGTTAACTAATTTTGACCTGCTCTTTCCGTTTCTGCCCTTTAAACCACAATAATATCAATTTTTAACTGACTCAAATAAGGGTGATAAGAGTCTATAGAATTAAGTTAACTATCTCCCTAAAAATTTTAGTTTAAACTTAGTCTCAAAAAAGCATCAAAATGATTGCTCTGATAATTGTAATAAACTTTTCCATAGGCCTTAATGAAAGTTTTTCCTAAGATGTAAACTGGTCTAAACAAAAGATATTTATGATTGTGATTGGCAAATCTCAGCACACGTGCAGAGCCCTGGAATCGATCCCGGTCGTAGACTGATGACCACTACACCAACCTGACTTGCAACCGTCGCAATAATGAATACTGAGTCAAACTCTTTTCACAATAGATGACTTTAAGCTATTGAACACTCAAAAAAGGTTCAATCTGGGCCCAGTCACACAAAACTCCAATTAACTAATCATGGATTAAGACAATATTTACGACTTTTTTCATAAGTAATGCTTTGTGATACTTACAAAAGTCTGTTTCGTTTTACCAATAAAGAAACATTCCAGACAGGAAAAAAACATGGATTCAAAAGTTAATCTTAGGTTAGCACTAATAGGGTCTTGAGGAACCAGACCCAATACTATAACTAACCTTGTCCATCGTGGCTAGGTCCTACAACACTCTGTATAAGCTCGTCCATGACATCTAACAGTTCATTAGCAGACTCTGGGACAATAGCACGACCAGTAACTTGAAGACTGTCGACCCAGTTACCCAACGCCTCAGCCTCTTGACTCTCTGCAGTACGATCTATCTCCATATCCTGTGCTATGGTATCTACAGAAACATTGATAAAATAAGCAATTATTCCACAAGCGCTATTGCTATTGATTAGATACTTATACACATTTATATTTAATGACTTCTGACAAGAATAAAAACACTCTGAAAACACGGCGAAGATTTATTCGCTGTTGTGTTAGCTTTCCTCAGGCTCGGCCCAGGTCCCCGGTGTTTTGCCGTTATGCTGTTACAGGTACAAATCATTAACCAATAATGTGTAATATTACATTTATTTACAAAAACAAAAAGAAATATCTGAGTTATCTGAGAGAAATTAGCCATATTGTAGGCTTTAAGCGATGATATCGTCCCGCATAATTTTTCGCATAATTTGCGTTTTTCTGGCATAATCTTCAAAAAAATTTCGCATAATTTTGATAATGCCACAATTCCTGTTTATTGATAAAATATTCTGTTTTTGAAGTCATTACTTTGATGAAAAAAAAACTTTGCAGTTTTGACAGACCAACACAGAGGCTAAACACGCCTAGCAGGTCTCCACGATGATCATCGCATGACGTGTTCAGGTACAACTCTCGGGCTCTGCTAACAGTTTAGTTGAAGTTAGTATCACTCAACTAGTGGACTATTGCAAATCCAGCATTTTGATTGGCTACGCTACTAGTGGTCTATTAGTAATA
>JAOTRI020112989.1:0-12831 GCA_028564885.2 Zoanthus sanctaehelenae | reverse complement strand
TCTTATGACTTATAGGTCCCAGTCTCACCACTACAATGACTATAACTTAGTCACTAAAAATAAACTAGTTGGAAAATGATTAACTAGTTAAAAAAAAAAAACTAGTTAGAAAACAAAATTAACTGAGACAAAAAATTATCTACAACATATAAGTAAGTTCATTTACTTATAAACAGTTAGTTATTATTTTTATTTTTTTGTAACTCTGTTTGTTAGTTTATTAATTCATTTCCAGGATGAATATTGTTTTTCATTCTGTCCACATTTATGCACATAATAAAACTATGACCATAAGGTTATCAATTGTGTTCGTTTTTTTCAGAATCGAAGTCTGATTATGAAATGTTAAAACGATCGATCCGGTTCGTGAAAGAAATACTTCACGGTGTAGATAACGCGATCGAGGAGTTCGAAAAACAAAAGGTTTGTGGTAAAAGTAAATATAAAGAAGTTTTCTTCCCTCTGCAAATTTTGATCCGTCGAGCGGTTAAACGTTAGCCACTGGGCTAGTAAGAACGGCCAACAACTTCCTTTGCAGTTTATTTTACATAAAGTATTTTTTTAGATCTTCCTCAAAAGGTTTTTCAAAATTTCTGTTAAAATTCATTTGTTGAAATAATGTATAATGGTATTTACTCAAGGTACTGCTCTTAACATTAACATCCAAACAATTCAGAATTATAGTTGCTTTGTAGTAAGGGTGCATTGACCTGTTACATAAAATTTGAAGCGTGTAAGAAGCAGAGTATTATTTAATGATTTCACTCGTGAATTATTCAAATTCTCGTTTGTCTACCTTTTCAGAAACTGGCTGACATCAAATTAAAGCTGGATTTGAAAGTGACAGTTACCTATAAAGGAGGAAAGAAGGTCAAGGTGATTGATTTTTTCATCATTTTTTCTTCTTTCTACTTTAAAGGAAATGTTATAATAATAATAATAATAATAATAATAATAATAATAATAAATACAATAATAATCTCTAATGATTCCTGAATGGCAAATTAAAAACTTGGAAAACTCAACATTATGTATGATAATATTTACAATAACAAAAAGGTATAAAGATATAAAAAGATAAAAAGATATATCAGTTCATGTGTTAAGATATGAAAATAAGTTTATATATAGATCAAGGAGATGCGTCCCATTTAGTAACTGATTATGGAATGAAGCTGTTATAGAAGCGTTTGGTTCTACATTTGAATAATAACATTTTTCTTGGATTCCGTAAAGAGTAAAATTGATTGCTAATTGGTGGTAATATACTGTTTTGAAACGTTATCTTCAACACGTAGCTTTAGATTTACTGGGTTTGCGATAAAAATGTTAATATGTCTAATGACGATATTTACGTCGGAAAACAATCTATTGAACGCAAACTTCGCGTGCGCCAAAGGAGAGCATCGGCAGTAATCACGAACCGTGACATTTTCATCAACTCACTGCTGTTCTTGAAAGCGAATGTAAAGTCTAACACAAAAAACTGTTCTAGAATCATTGCATTCAGTGTACAAAAGGCAAGAGGAGTTAGCTTAAGGTAAAAGGCTGCAATTGTAATTGAAACTTAAGTTCGAGAAATAATTTTTTATGTGTTCTTAGATAAAAACATTTTAATCAAATCAGATAAACTTTTTTAACGCGTGATGACTGAATGCCTTTTAAACACGACGTTTAAAAATTTGTTTGTTGCTTATTGTCATTTTGAGATCCATTCACATCTTGAAGAGAAAGTGGGTTTGTGCTTTAAAGCTTTTTGTCTTTCCACAGATCTTAAATGCTTTTCTTGATCTAGATATATCATCATCTCACAGTTTGATTGCGAAATTAAATAGCTTTTCAAGTCTCTAAAGGATCTTAACATTTTCTTTCAGTTTTTTAAGGAGTTTCATTCTGGTTTTTTAAAGCATTAAATCTCTTTCATTGTTTTCAACTCCAGAAACAGATCTTTTTGAATGCTCAGGAGGAAGTTAACCCTTCCAGTCCTATTTCAACTATTAAGTTCTCTCAAATTGAGCCCATAATTTTCATTGAACAAGTTTGAGAGAATTTTATTTTAATCTTCAGTAGTTTACATTGTTTGATCAATTTTCATGATCTATTTTGAATTTGTTATGTAAGGAGAAGTTGAGTCTTGATAACTGATTGGGAGTGAAAGAGTTAAGTTCAATGTTTTTGCTTTTAGAATCTAGATTTTGCATCCAATACCAGCAAGTTGCTATACGAGGGAATGCTAAACTGGAAAACGGCCAGAGGAAAATTAGTAGGTATGTGAATGATAATGCTGCTATAGAAAAATTATTTGTGTTGACACAAGCCAATGACTTTCGATTATCATTTAGATTATCTACCCAATGAACTTCAGGAACTCACGTAGGAAACTGATTACTTAACTTTGTTCTTGTAGTTTGAACATCGGGTAAATGTCTTGCTAACTGCTGGTTCAATAATGTTGCGATTAGTGGTGATAATGGTTATTGTATCTAAAGTTTGATAATGTCTGTGATGTTGCTAATGTCGATGAAGGCTTTGTGAAATAGCGATGGCCAAGTCTGATGCTGTTGATTGTTGATGGATATCAGTGGAGATGTTATCGAAAATAACAGTGGTAGCCGATTGTGGTTTTATTTTCTATTTTAATGGCCTCGAGTTTCAGAATTAATTAATAGAAATCTTAAGCACCTAGATATTTTTTGACTACGGAGGTCAATTCTCTTAAGAGTAGCCTGCATCGAGAACGGCGTTTTTGGCGCCATTTTTTCCCTTTAGAAGCGCGCGCGCTACCACAACGGACGCACGCAGGGTAAAAAGGCGCGAAAGCAAACTTTGAAGAGTGCAGTCGTAAACAAAATTATCTGAAAATTGGCTGCACGTACAGCAAGAACCCGGAGCAAAAGTCAATGTTAAAGTAATTGTTAGTTAATAATTTACTTTATAAAAAGATTTATTTCAATCTTTTCGTGCTTCAATATATAACTTTGATGACAAAACTTCGGAGTTCTTTCAGACCAACACGGAGGTACGCGTGAAGTGTTCAGATACGCTACATCTTTTGACAGTTTAGTTCCGGTTGGCCTCCGTGACATCAAGAACGTCTGTTGCTCAAGCTCTTTAATGTCTATCTATGTAATTAAAATGTACTCATTTGATTTAGAAATTAGGGCGTGTCACCCATATGATATAATCTTGATTCTTGTCTTCCACTCTTTCTTTGCAGAAACAAATGTTTTAATTCTAGAAGACATGCTGGTGTTTCTCCAAGAAAAGGACCAGAAATATACATTAATATCATTTGACCAGAAGGCGAGTTGAGGAAAATTTTTCTATAAAAATTAAACGAAATGTATTGCTGGTTCAATGTCTTCTCTTTAATACCGTCGATATAGATTCAGAGGTGGCATCGAGTCAAGGCATGAAATGCGATGTGACACTGTTGTTTGAAGAATAAAGATAATTTAGCTCGTCACAGCTGGAAATGAAATAATCTGAGACCAAATGGTTTTATTTTCTTTGTTATTTGCAATCTTTTTGTTTTTGAAAGTCAAGCGATTTTATGTTGCAAATTGCAATAATTAGCATTGTAGTTTTGTACTCAGGTTCGTCAACTTGTAAACGATGCCATTCATTGAGGTAACTGAAAAAATTGTTAGCTGTAGTTGTAAACCGGTTTTATTTCGAGACGTTCACCTTGTCAGCTGAACTTCGCCTTAAAACAAGTGTGTTCACGATTTACACGGAAAATCTGGACCGACTAACCATGTTCGAGCAATTGCAAAGTGTAAAGAGAATACTAATTTTCTTTTGGAAATTGAATTCCTGAAAAGTTTTGTTCCATTTATCTACAAATCGGAATTTTTTTGTAAATGGTGTGCACCCAAATCGTGTCAACTTGTTTCACTCCATGATAACGCAGCTGTTGTGTTTATACATTCAGACGAACATTATTTAGCAGTTTGTTCTTGTCGCTTGTTTCTTCTTCATTGTGTAAACATTCTAATACAAAACGTGAGCGTGAAAATACTCCCCGTACGGCCATTTCTGTCTGCTTCAGCCACCGTTGATTTTGTTTTTAATTTCGTTTGTTCCTCCCTCAGCTAATTTTCAGTTCATAATCTTGTTTTTTTAGATATTTCTTTTTCTGTTTTTTATCCTATTTTTTATTTTTTAAGAAGATGACTATATATTCTTTTTTTTTGCCATTTTTGCGTTGTGTTTAGGCCCCAGTTATAAGACTAAGGAATCTCATGGTACGAGAGGTAGCCACGGATGTGAAGGCAATTTTCCTTGTTAGTACTAGTATAGCCGGGCCGGAGATGTATGAGATTGTCTGCGAGTCAGCTAAACAAAAGAGAAAGTAAGTAAACTATTTAAAAAGTCAAAACTTTTGTGCTTTTTACCATGGTTCATTTGATCTTTTTTGTGAGAAATATGTCTTCTGGGAAGGCTATCGCCGCGATGTCATGGCTTTTAAGTGAATGAAATCGTTTCCATCTTATTTTGAGCATTACTTCCTTGCTCGAGTCAGCTCATTTTCGAAATTATTCAAGTTTCAAATAAATCAGGTAGACGAGTACAGGATATCCTAATAGTCAAAACTAATCTGGAGGATATCCTGTACAATAATATGTTTGGTATTCAGAGGTAACACAAAAAATTCTAAAAGTCAGTCGCACTTAATATAGATTAAAGAAATATATAGTTTGAGATCAAATGAAACTTGCATAGCTATCAATTTTAAAATGTTTCAGCTTTTTCATGAATATGAAAAGCGAGCAGCATTGCTTTATATCAAAGGAAATGGTATGCCATAGAATGCCCCCCATATAACGGATGGACCGACATAAAAGTTAGTTTGTAATTGTTTATTTTCCCAGAGATAAACAAATTACAGAATGTAAATGTCAGCAAGATCAAGACATTTTAGTATGTTCAGTGACTTAAAAATCGGTTCACTGCGAGAGTATGGTTCAGAGAAGGTTATTATTCTGATGGCTTTCTTTTGAAGTGTGGAAATAGGCTTTAAAAGAGAAGGATATGTTTGGCCCCATACCTCGATACCATATTTAAGAAAACTATGTATCAGTGCATAATAATTTATACAGATATCAAGATATCAGTGGATGTGTAGTATCGAAGTTTGGATAAAATACCTACTATTTTAGCTATTTTCTTGGATAGCTCATGAATATAAGATTTCCAAGAAAGATTAAAATCAATTAAGACCCCGAGGTATTTTATAGAGTCTGTTTGACAGACTGACTTATTGTCAAGGTGTAAGGTTATATCTTTATCTGTTTTTTTCCTTGAAAAAATGAAACAAAACATAATTAGTTTTTTCAGTGTTTGAGGACAGTCGGTTGGCATAGAGCCATCGTTAGACATGATTAAGCTCTATATTGAGAGTGGATTGAATTATGTTAAGGTTGTTGGTAGAGAAGTATATGTTGGTATCGTCAGCAAACAAATGAAAAGTTAATTTGTCAGAACAATTTGGTAAATCATTGATATAAAGTAAGAAAAGAACAGAACCCTGAGGTACACCGCACAATACCGGTTTGACAACCGAAGTGATACCATTAATTGAAACATATTGCCATCTGTCAGAGAGATTATTGGCAACACCTCGGATTCCATAATATTCAAGTATTTGTACAAGAATGGAATGATTTACTGAGTCAAATACGTTTCTCAGATCAATAAAAATTCCACATCCAAATTCACCTTCATCAAGGGATTTTGTTAAGTGATTTATCAAACTTATTAGTGCATGAGATGTAGAACACTTTTCCCTAAATCCAAATTGTAATTCATGTAAAATGCAAAGACGTTCTAAGTAGCTAAACAGTCGCTTGTGCGTATATTTTTCAAATATTTTACTAAATACAGATAAAATAGATATAGGTCTATAGTTGTTCATATCAGACCTTGAGCCTTTCTTAAAAATTGGAGTAACTTTGGCAATTTTTAGCTTATCTGGGAATGTGCCAGATGAAAATGATTCGTTAATAATCATAGCCAGTGGATTTGATATCTCAGAATTAAGTATTTTAAAAGACGTATGGGTATACTGTTAGGAGCAACAGATTTACTTTGATTAAGTGATAAAATAATAGAGGAAACTTCCACAGTTGAAAGACGAATGACTAAAACCACCTTTGAGAAAATTAGAAAAAGGAATATTGCTTTTTGGAATAAATCTTTCTGTGTGAAAGCCACAGAAAGTGGATCGGTAATTACGTTTCCATTCCACTCTTTTGAATTTATTATTGGGTTCAATTTACTGTCATTAAAGTTTATAATGGCTTTAATAGCAGACCAGAGCTTCTTCAACTGTTAAAACAGTTGACCATGCATGACAATTATTTATTGTAAACAGCTGCATTATTATTTCTCATAAGTTTTCATTTCGTGAAATTCTTCATTTGCAAACGAGGTCTTCAGAACCTGGCAAAATTATTTTTCGCAAGAGAGAAAATCTAATTGATATGTTTAAGAAAACAGTTCTAAAAATACGTTTTGAAAAATGTTTTTAAGTAATACGGACAATTCCACCCAGAAGTGAAAGCAAGGGCACTGTCATATGGTTTTTGTTCTGAACTGCGCGAAATAAACTTAAAATGCCCATGATATGAATTTTTTTTGAGATATTTTAAACTTTAATGTATTTTTTATTATAAACTGAAGCTATTTACAGCCAGAAATCGTTTCTCGTTGTTGTATTACGTGTTGAAAATGCTGATATTTGCCTAAAAAGTGTCCGCTGGCCGCATTGTTTGCAACTTTTCTTTGAAGAAAAACAAAACAGCGATAGAGATTAAAACTAAGAAAGATAGTGGAATGTTGCATGGCCGGAATGCCGAATGAAGAAAACTGTCAAAATACCAGCTATTAATTTTGAAGTAAAAAAAAACTTTTCGTTTTCTATTGAGTCTGAGCCACATGCAGTTAGCGAATGCCTATTTTTTAAATAGATATAGTTTATTAGCAGTTGAAACTTGGAGTTTGGAGTTAATTGTTGTCTTTGCCCGATTGAAAACTGTTGCAGTAAAAGCGTTTAAAAACGTTATGGTCGTTCTCATTATTAGAAACGCTCCCAACAAATAGGTTAAATCCAGCCAGGAGGTCAATTTGAAATATACGAATTTCCGTTGATAATTATAGTAAAGACATAAAGTTATAAGTTTCAAAAGGTGAAAAGAAGCAAGAAATGTTTTACCTTGTAATTGTAGGTGGATGGAGGTTATACGAGAAGCTGTGGCCAAATCGCCCAAAGATGATAGCGATGGTAAGTGTTGTCAGAAAACATCGTTGCATAAATAATTAGCAATTTGAAATGGGTAAAGACAATCTTAAGCTACAGCGAAGACGCCAATCGAGACACGTGAACTGCCAGGGATTCGAATTTCCAGCATTACGTAGGAACTACCACATGTGGTCATTCATCCCACGCACAATAATAAAATGGAATGGACTCCCCGATTCGGTGGTCAAGGAACATACTCTGTTAGCTTTTAAACAGAAACTGGGACATTAATATTTTTATAACTACGTTTTTTTATAAGTATTATTCATGAACATCTCATTTTTACTATAATATTGTTTTAAAAACTGCATCGCACAAACACCTAACTTTATTATTATTATTATTATTATTATTATTATTGTTATTGTTATTGTTATTATTATTATTATAATTTATTAAAACCATGCACCTGCACAACCGAAACCACTCATAAGAAAACTCTTTCAAAGGGAGATGAGTTAGAGTGTCTATACGGCCTTCAGGGTTTTTGAGTAATTTATATCTTTATATTGAATAAAAAGATATCTCAGATAAAATTTTCGATTTTTCAACTGCTTTGCCACTAAATTGAGCTGTAGAATTCTTCTAATGACCACGCCGCCCAACAAAGATGGCAAGTTGGCGATCGTTCTAACAGTTTTGGTCGCCTATTATACTAGTAGTAATCGGAGATTAGGGAAGTGCGTTCGGAATTTCAAAGGGGAAATATTGTTGTTTGGTTATTGGGATAGGTGAATATGCCTATGGTATGTTGTCAAATAGGGGGTTTTGGCGTATTGTGAAAGCTGTATTTACTGTGTGTACGAAAAAGTTTTAAAGGCTAGTTATATAAATTGTGACGTCATTCAAAATGGCGCTGAAAAGATGAACGGCCGATCGAACGAAAAAACACGGGTCAGCCTTCGCTAGTGCGTGCACCTACGCGATCACAGGTAGCCCGGGAGATTAGGAAGCGTTCTTCCTTCGTCGAACGCAAAAACTCGTTACTCGCCATGGCGACCAAAACGGTCGCATCTTGGAGCGCTGCCCCTTACAATGTTTTCTCTTCTCAATCATCAGAAAAAGAAGATCACAAGGAGTAGAGCATGTTTATCCAAGCCACCTTCTTTCCTTCTATTAATGACAGTTGTTTTTCCCTCATTAATGCGTCCAAGTACCGCACAGTTATACATTTTGTTGAACCCAAAATGTGTGTAGGACGGTTCGAGGCTTAATGCTTTGGGTGATTTGATTATACGAACTTTATTTAAAAAATAAAGTAAAAGTTGATTTCCTCATAAAGTTTTTCAAGATAACCATGAGACGGTTCAAGGCTTAATGCTTTGGGTGATTTAATTATTGAACTCAGATTTGGAAAATAAAGTAGAAGTTGATTTCTTCGTAAAGTTATTCGAGATAACTATGAGACGGTTCAAGGCTTAATGCTTTGGGTGATTTAATTATTGAAATCAGAATTGTAAAATAAAGTAGAAGTTGATTTCTTCGTAAAGTTATTCGAGATAACCATGAGACGGTTCAAGACTTAATGCTTTGGGTGATTTAATTATTGAAATCAGATTTGAAAAATAAAGTAGAAGTTGATTTCCTCTTAACGTTATTCGAGATAACCATAAGTACGCTGGGTATGCCCGTTCTGAACACTATAAAACCCCATAAGGATTAAGCGGAGTTAGTATAATTCCTAGCGGTGATTATAGAAATGGTGCTTGCTGATTGGTTGAAAACTTTGTTTTTTCTGGCCTATAATCACCGCGCGAAGATTATAGAAATGATGGCTTTCAGTTTTATTCTTTAAATTGTCGTTCTATTTTTTCGAATAATCGCCTTGACAATTATACTAAAGCAATTTGTCACCTCGACTTCATCTCGGTGACTATTCGCTGATATTCACGGCGCCTTCGGTGACTTATTGTTAAATATTACTAGACGATTGTTTTATACAGTCTAGCCTTGTCTTGGCGTTTGAAATGTATCCAAAAAATATTTGCGAGAGAGTGAGAGAGCGAGAAGTCACACCTCCAACAATACATACCGTTACTAAGTTGATATTTAAGAACTTTTACTTCATACCAAGGCTACGACTGCAAAAATTGAATCTGTTGTCATTGTTGTCAGCGGCAACTGCAAGTTTGAAAACGGTTTATTAGCATTTTAACAAATTTTCAACACATGTAAATAAATTCAGGGCTCTCGCAGGTCATGTGAATGAATGCAGGGCTCTCGCAGGTCATTTGAATGAATGCAGGGCTCTTGCAGGTCATGTGAATGAATGCAGGGCTCTCGCAGGTCATGAAAGTCTTTATTTTTTTTTGAGGTCTTTAAAGTTGTCAAATATGTAGTGCAGTTAAATCGTTCTGCTTACTGGAAGTAACTTTAGCGGGACGTACGCATTTTGCACGTTTTTGACCACCATTACATTGACCCCAACACACCACTCTGAATTTCCCATTGTTCATTTTTGACCACCATTACATTGACTCCAACACACCACTCTGAATCTCCCATTGTTCATCAAAACTCTTGTTGTTATTAGCTTATGAAATGTACTGATTTATTTTGAAGTTGTGACCTTGTTTACCATGGAAAATGTTTGTAACCATTGCTATCACTCAAAGAGTTCGGATATTTTTTATTAAAAAGTTACTCTTTAATGTTTTTACGTTCGACATTAAAAAGTTCTTTCAAAAGCTTCAAAAAATTATTTAAAAAGGTTTTTAAAAAGTCTTTAAAAAGCCTTAGAAAAGTCTTAAATTAGTTGAGCTCTGAGCAGCAGAAAAACTGAGAATGCGATGTTTCTAATGCCAGCTTTCTTCCTGTCCCTAGATGGTGCCATTATCGTTACAGCTGAGGATGAAAGGAGGAAATTTATTCAGAAACAAGCAAGCAATCTTCTGGGTTAGAATTTCATTATTTATCTCTTGTAGTTTATTTCACACTAAAAGGCTCAATTTAATTTATTCAGTAATAACTATCAACATGTCATGGTGATATTAACGATAATCATAAGTTTATTAACCAAAACACAACAGAAACTTGATATAGGCCGTTCCTTGGACCACCTGGCTCATAAGATATTTATCTCTCATCCAGGAGGAGTTGAAACAGGGTTCACACGGTCATGAAAATTCATGGAATCGGAAAATGCATTTTCCAGGTCTAAGAAAGGCATGGATTTTGGGAAGAATGGCAAAGGTCATATAAAAGTCTTGGAAGTTCTTTTTTTTCCTCCAGTTATGGTTTTTGGCGAATAAAATATTAATGTACAATTGAGCGAAACTGTGCTGAGAAAACACCGGTATCGCACGCACGTTACATATTACATTAACAAAGTTAGTGTTTTGCTCTAAATTCAAGAACGTTACACTGACTTTCAGTGTCCATAATATGTAATTGGCATTTAAAGTCGATTGAAAATGGCATTTGGTCATGGAAAAATCATGGCATTTCACTTCTGTTTCTCAGTGTGAACCATGGAAAAGATTCTGCGTAATAACAAAAACTGGATATAAGCTCCGATCCGTGGGCCAGCTGGCCCAAAAAAAATTTAGCTGCAATCCTGGGGGAGTCAAAAAATTCTCGGTTTAACCCAACAGAAACCGGATATAAGCTTAAGCTAATGGGTCCGTGATAGCAAGTTAAACTCAACTCCTCTCACCAGTAGTTTTATTGACCAATCAAATCAACTCTTTTTTTTGAGAGAATTTTAATACATTTTAATAATCTCTACTCTTTGTTCTTTAGATCTGGCGGATAATGTCGAAGTTGAAAACAAGGCCAAGTACCTTTCAGACATGCAGGTGTGAATTTACTAACAATACAAATGTAATAAACAGACTATATAATCTAAAATAATAGGTGTGTCTTATTATTTCAGTATCGAAAACATGTAATTGGCATTTAAAGTTGAATTAAAATGAGAGGATCCCATTTTTGGAGTGGATTCTTTGATTTCCTGTTATTTCTGTGTCATAGAAAATAGCATTTGGTTATGTAATTTCTAGTCGCATTGTCATTGTGAACCCTGCTCCTCGATAAAGACTGAAACGTGTATTTCGTTTACTGACCAAAGTGGCTAGTCAAAATAGAAAATATTTTAGGCAAAATTGAATTTCTATTAGGCTGACACTAGTTGGTTACTGTTACTGTCGAGCCTATTAATCAGAGGTATCAATAAAAGGTGGCTACCGGCGATAGACCGCCGGCTACTTTGCTTTATCTGGCCGCCTATTTCGGACATTAAGTTGCATGTTTTGGACTGACTGTGTATCCAACTTTCAACTACTCTCTTTGTTGAAAGTAAAATAGCCTTTGTGGCTTTACTAACCAGGAATTTTAATTCCTAAATCTCCGAATTATTGCAAATTTTTTTTTTAATTTCAAACAAATTACCATAGCAAATTAATGAATGTCGCATCTACTACCGCATCAACTTTTATTGCGCGAGTTGTAGCAGGGAATTCCCTGTCAAAGTTGTAATGTAACATTGCGTGACACTCCAATCCTAGACGCCTACTTTTCAAACACAGCCTGCAACTCAAAACCTTACTGAAAGGCTGCTTGTTAGAGCGTTAAAACAAAATAGATAGTAGTTGCTATCCCTTAGTAATTACTTGTGAGAGTTTTATGATTGGTGAGTGAAACTGCTAACTGTTTTGATGTTCCCTTCTTTAGGACATTTTGTCACAAATCGAAGGACTTCCAAAGGTAAGCTGTACTTGGCTTTATACCTTTTATAACCTGCTGGGCAGAGTTTTCTACCGTCGTGTGAGAGGACAGGAAACGTCTGCACCGATTTGCTCTATATTCGATTGAGCATTTTGTCAAAGTATTAATCAACTGGCTGTAACCAGCGATTTTTCTATATTACGACATGTGTTAAAACTCAAACTGTTGGTGTTGTTCATTCGTCCAATGTTTTGGCCGGTATCGTGCAGAGCCGTGCAACGGTTTGCCTTCCTTATCTTTAACCCTTTCAGTCCTAGTTGAATAATTAAGTTTTCCCAACTTGATCCCATACTTTTCATTGGACAAGTTTGAGAGAATTTCCTTTTTAATCATCTGTACAGTTATTAACCCTTTCAGTCCTAGTTGAAATATTAAGTTCTCCCAAATTGAGCTAATCCTTTTCATTGGACAAGCTGGAGCGAATTTCACTTTTAATCATCTGTACGGTTATTAACCCTTTCAGTCTTAGTTGAATAATTACGTTCTCCTGACCTGAGGTCATAATTTTCATTGGATAAGCTTGAGAGAATTTCCTTTTTAATCATCTGTACGGTTATTAACCCTTTCACTCCTAGTTGAATTATTAAGTTCTCCCAACTTGAGCTTATACTTTTCATTGGACAAGCTTGAGAGAATTTCACTTTTAATCATCATTTCAAATTCCTAGTTGCTTCAGATTGAAATGACTGCGAGTTCATTATATACCTCTTAGCCTTGTTTTATTGTTAACTAGACGCGTATACACGCGTTTACTCGGGCTACATAATGCTTGGATTCATAATTATGTTCTAAATTTTATTTAT
>JAOTRI020112978.1:0-12832 GCA_028564885.2 Zoanthus sanctaehelenae | reverse complement strand
AATGGTTGGTACCAGTTTTGAAAATTTCATGTTTTAAAGTTGTTTCTTGCCAGGCATAAGGTATGAACTGATTCTTTCCACCATCATCACTCACACAATCATCAGCATCATCACCAACACTATCATCGTCATCATCATCACCATCATCACCAAAACCATCATCATCATCATCATTACTATCATAACCATATATATAACCATCACCATCAACAACACTATCATCATCATCATCATCACTATCGTAACAAATAGCGCCATCATCATCAACATCCTAATCACCATCATCAAGTAAAATCTTATTACTGTTACTTTTAAAGAGATTAATTTACCGTTGGGTTTGGTAGTCTGTATCCTGTCTCGATTCGATCCATAACCTAAAGAATTATATAAGTGTAAAGATATCATTTTTTCATAAATTGTAGGATTTTAAAAAAAATATTTATCAATGCAGGAAAAATGGAAAATGTATGTTTCTTATGCACTGGATTTTTGATCGAAAAAAAATATTATTACATGACCACCAGAAATGCCACGAGAACCGCAATTTGTTACAGTTTAGATTGTAATATTTAAATTATAACTAGAATTATCAAATTTAGTTAGTCTTGTATTAGCGTGAGCTCAGAAAAACGGGAATGTACCGAAACTTCCGGTAAATAGTGAACATGCGCGACTACAAAGCCCATTTGTGTCTTATGACCTTTTTATCTTGACTTTGGGCCCACTAGTAAATTTTAAAGCCTTCCAAATTTGAACTAAATAAAAATACAATAAATAGTGAAAAGAATCTAAAGAGATATATTTTCATTAGAGAAATACAATTAAAACAAAAATTAATAAAGAATGGATTGAACCCCAAAATATCACAAACCTGAAAGTTTGTCCAATCCCAGTAAGGTCTCTCACCATACGTCATGATTTCCCATAATAATATCCCGTAACTCCACACATCACTAGCAGAACTGAACTTGCGATATTTAATAGCTTCCAACGCGGTCCATCGAACAGCGATTTTACCTCCCTACAACCACAATAAATGTGATTGAGAATTTTTAACAACGAAGATTGTTTGATTCATTTCTATCGATTTCTTCTAAGCTACTATAAATAAGCAGTTATTATCGTCTACGAATTAAGCAATTCGTGTTCTAGAGATAACGAATATCAAATTATTTCTTTTTCTGGTATCAAACAGTTAAAGTCGAGCGCAGTAAAACCAAAAAAATATTTACAAGACTGGTTTAGATTACATTCTGATTCTTCCGGGAAAAAATATATCAAAAACTATTCTAGTACGCAACAATTTTTATTTGACTTAAGTGTAAAACCAGCAGAGTCCATATTCAAATACGCTCCCCCTGATATCCAACTATGAAAAAATGAGTCTAACGTTTCTGAGCCCATTAAAGAAAACAGTTTCAATAAATTTTAATCTTTCGGAATAAAGTTCCAAATACAAAATCCTTGAAATTCTGGGAAACACGTGGATAATTGTCTTACATTTTCCCGTTCATTACTTAGCAAATTTGAACCAGTTTCTAAAACGTTACAGAATCTAAAGCACTGTATATAGAAACTTCTTCTGAAATTATAAGAGCCACTAGCTAAACACTGACCTAATATAGATATTACCGAGAATGAATGGCTCATTAATGGCTTTGCTCCCAGCTGTTGTGTACCTTGAAAACATGATATATATAGTTTTGGAGGCATAAAACCAAAACATTCATTTCTTTGCAAGCATGTTTTGAACACGAACAATTCTTATCCTTAAATATTCGGTACCTTAAGTCGTATGCTATGATTATATGCCCAAAGACAACCTTAAGTTCTTATACCTGTGTCATATACTCCGAGTCTGGGTTGTCGCTTTCTAATTCCCGAGACAGTCCAAAGTCTGCTACTTTGCACGCTTTGTTCTCTGCTACGAGGATGTTGCGAGCAGCCAGATCCTGTTATCAGATATTCACTTGTTAGCTGATCGTAGCTGAACGAAGCTGAACGTTAAAGTTATACAGATCACACTCAAAGGAGCTAGGGACTTAGGTTTTCAGTGCGAGGTAATTTTAGCGGTTCATATTGACCTCCAAGTAATAAGGAGGGCAAACGGAGTAAAACAAAGTACAATGCCTACACGTTGGAATGCATCGAACTGAGGACCTGCACGAGATCTATGCTAAAACTAGAGCGTGAAAAGACCTTTTAAGAGTTGAAGTTCATTAAATTTCAAAAGTTCTCTCAGTGTTTGTTTAGCATCAAGGAGAAAAAACGTACTCGTTTTCTGCTTGCAAAATTTAACTCAAAGAAAATAAAGAACCTTGATGACACGCAGAAAGAAATGAAGGGCTAACGATTCAGAATGGGAAACGTTATTTTTTTTCATTTTATTTTTGTTGGATTCCCGTCCTTTTTGCCGAATTTAGCTCATAATGATAGTTCTGACAAATTGCCGGGACTATTCAATTGTTTTATTGAGCGCAATTATCCGAAAACGAATAAAATTTGGTATGAACTTTTTTTAAGCATTTAGTTTCTTAAAACAAAAGAAAAATTAATTGCTTCATCATATCTTAACCAATTATGTTATAGGCAGGGGCGTAGCTGCCTTATGAGCCATTTAGTTAAAAATGAAAAAAACTTTTCCTTCACTGCACTATTTCCTCTTATCGTGCATTGCATGACGGTAAAATGAGCCTATTGCTCATAACTGGAACGATCTCACGAACATTTGCTAGCAAACTATGTCCATGATATGCAGACGATAGGCAGCCAGCCCGCAGTGCTAAAAATACAATCAGTGAGCATTAAATTTTCTTTTCTAAGCACTTAGAAACAGAAGTAGCAATGAAGCGGACACATGCAGCTATGACAGAACTTCCAAAGTAAATATTTCAGCTCCTCTGAGAGCCTGGCTAGAAATGATGATAAACTACTAAGACAGTTACCCGATGGATGAAATTCATTTCTGCGAGATATGCCATTCCAGATGCAACTCCTCGAGCCATGCCAACTAACTGTAGTGTTGTTAGCTGATTATCATGAGTCTGTGAAACAAGAGAAAAGGTTAAATACTTCTGAATAATACAACGAGGGTTAAGAGAGACGCTGTAGAAGGCTGAGCACTAAATTACAGCCCCACTCCCCAAAGTCACAACAGAGAAAAGGGCTTCAAACATCTGAATAATACGAGAGTTAGGGGAAACGCTGTAGGAAGCTGAACACAAAATTACAGCCCCACTCCCCAAAGTCACAACAGAGAAAAGGGCTTCAAACATCTGAATAATGCGAGAGTTAGGGGAGACGCTGTAGAAGGCTGAGCACTAATTTACAACCCCACTCCCCAAAGTCAAAAGAGAGAAAGGGCTTATACATCTGAATAATGCGAGAGTTAAGGAGACGCTGTAGGAAGCTGAGCACTAAATAACAGCCACACTCCCCAAAGTTACAAGAGAGATAGGGCTTCATACATCTGAATAGTACGGGGGTTAGGGGAGACGCTGAAGGAAGCTGGGCACTAAATTACAGCCCCACTCCCCAAAGTCACAAGAGAGAAAGGGCTTCATACATCTGAATAATACGAGAGTTAGGGGAGACGCTATAGGGAGCTGAGCACTAAATTACAGCCCCACTCCCCAAAGTTACAACAGAGAAAGCGCTTCATACATCTGAATAATACGAGAGTTAAAGGATACGCTGTAGGAAGCTGAGCACTAAATCACAACACCGTGGGGAGTGGAGTTGTAATTTAATTTCTGTCTCTTAGAGAAAAAACGACCAATTATGCGGAAAACAATCTTTCCTCCAGTATGGATTAACTTAAAACTTTTCAGACTTAACAAGCCCCTGGCCTGCTTATTGTTGTCAATATATTTGTAGTTTGAAATTAATAAAAGACAAACTTGCCTTCAAGAAATTATCAAGGGAACCATTTTCCATGTATTCGAGTATGATCATCATCGGTGCACCTGTTCATTGATAAAGGCATTGTGGGTGTCGGTAAAGAAATTTCGTACTTAATTGAATATGGTAATAAAGTTTTATACCATTACTGTTAACATTATAACTAGGGGTAATCACAATAGGTGTACTGATGAGATAAACAACAGTAAAATGACCGTGTCAAAATCAGGTATTACGAACTGTCAAACAAGCTCGTATTAAGTGGTCAAACAAAAGGAAAAAAGTCTCTCTCTTTAAAAAGTATCTCTTTTCAGATTTTTACAACAAAAATTCGTTTATTATTTTGCAGCGAGTAGATTCCACAATACTACTTTGATTATTTCTTGCTTTGACAAATATAAATTTGCAACATATTTGATACGTTTGAATAAAGAATACCAATGCTTTGATTCAAATTTATGCCTTGCATGTCGTATGCAATTTTAAACATTCAGATGCAAAGTTTATGATGCTTAATGGTGTATCTTTTGTAACATTACATAAACAATGGTTTACATTCTATTCGTCCAGTAACAAACTTACAAAAACAGCAGCAACTGTCTTAAAATTACTTACTTTTCGTGACTACACCTTTCATCTCAATAACATTAGAATGTTTGAACTGCCCTAATACAGCTGCTTCCGATAAAAAGTCATCTCTGCTTTTTAGGGTTGCATCATGCTACAAAAGAATAGAAACTAATATCATTGCTTCGATCATCATCGCGATCAACTCCATCAGCATAATCACTATCATCACGACCAGCACCTATTTGATCACTACCTCCATTATTAACAGCACACATCACCTATTTGATCAGTACTCACAATCATTATTACCACAACCCACTTGACTACAACTTCCATCATCATTACCATCATCATCATCACCACCATCACCATCATTGTCATCACCGACATCGTCATCGTCATCGTCATACTCAACGTCATTATCAAAACCGCCATTATCACCATCATCGACGTCGTGATCATCATCCTCATCATCAAAGTAATCGCAACTATCATTGTCATTATCAACGTCATCATCATAGGCATCATGATCATCGTCGTTGTCGTCGTCATCATCATCAAAACCACCACCATTATAATTATCATCGTCATCATCATCTTCATTATCATCATCGTCATCATCATCTTCATTATTATCCTCGTCATCATAATTACCGCCACCATCGCCATTACCACCACCACCATCACCACACATTACCATTATCACCACTAACATCACCATCACTGTCAGTACTAACATTACGATGATCATCTATTTGATTATCATTATTTGAACTATCACTATTTGAACCACCAGTGTCTTTACTAACACCATCTAAATTGTTACCAGAATACCTTTTCAAAGTTTTGACCGTACTTTACGGCCATTCGCTCACACCCAATAAGATAAATGTTGTAAATATGCAACAAACTACCTTCAATAGTTTCACTGCCACAACTTCAGCTTCGCGTTTTGGTAGATTTAAGATTCCTTTATGGACTTCACCAAACTCACCTAAAACAGAATGCACAGACTGTTAATTGTCGAATTTGCACTTTTCGGACTTGAAAAAAAAAAGTACAAAAAAGAAATCTGCGAAATCAGGATAAAAAGTGGTGGCTTTTCTTCAATCGTTCTAATTTCTCAACCTTCCACTCGGCATCTTTTGTTGCTGTATCTCAGCTTAAAAAAATTTACCGTGATAAAAAACACCTGCTTAAGCCTCGTTTTTAATGGCTATCGTGAAAGCTTTCTGACGAAAAGAAACCAGGCATCGAGGTCAAACCTAAAAGGCCAACTAATGGTAGCGCATGCGTACCAGTTGCACAAAAAACATGAACTTTGGCGGGGATATAACGCCATACGAAAACTCTATGTTACGCAGTTGTTTTTCTCTCTTAACCCTCTCTTCGTACTCCCGGACTTCTTCTTCAGTCGTTATCGATCGACTGTTTCATTATTATCTAAAATATTGTAGCAACTACAACTCACGACACTCTGCGATGAATCAGACTCATTTCCTGTCGAAGAACAATTCGAATTTGATTCACTGTCCGACATTTTATCTTGATGCGCACAAAGCATTGGCAAACGCGTTGAGCAAATGACGTCACAGATAGACAACCCCTGGTAGATAACAACGGGTTCTAGCAAAGGGAAGGACTCGCAGTTTTTCGATGGCGGACAAAGTTTTCTCATTTTTATTTTGATGTACGAGTTGTCCGACGGATTTCATATTCTGCAGCTTGATATTTCAAGCTCCGGAGATTCGTATGCAAGAGAAAAAAAGAAGGTCAATTTTCATTGCAGTAGCACTTTATAAGATTATTAGTTAGCGTGCGTGAGAACTTTATCAGAGTACATACTGAGAACGAGGAATGAAATTCAATGACTTTATCATGACCTAAAGCAATTTTCCATGACCAAGAAATATTGAGAAATTAAAGAATCAACCCAATCTCGTACTTTAACTTCTACTGTAAATGACGCTGTCTCAACACTGAAAGACAGTGAAACGATCAAACATAGAAGCCTCACATCTGCAAACTCAGAATACCTAAGCATTCTCTTTTATTTTATCCTGCATATTCCAACTTCTTACGAAATCTATGCGCAGTTAAATCAAGAACAGCGCGCGGGTATTCTGCATTTGCTCCATTTTTATACTTCAAGTATACATTAGCATAGTTCAATAAAAAAAATACAATTCCATTTTTTTGCCATGACCTTGGACATTTCTTCAAAATTCTATGACTTTTTCCGGCCTGAAAAAGGCTTTTAAAACTTAATAACTTTCATGATTGTGTCAATCCTGTCAATTGAAATATATCAGCTCCAGAAGTTACGGTACGGTACGGACCAACAGCAGTAATATTCGAACAAAAAAGATGGGGGTGTGATCTTTTTACGTACAAACAACGCATTCAAGGATAATAAATAGTTTGTTATGTCTTTACTTACTTGCGATAATTCATGCTATAATCCCATCCATCCTTACGTCCACTGAAATCATCGGAAAGCTTCCAAAATGTTTCTGATTTATTTTTCTCGATTTTTGAAATTTTTCTTAAAATATTCGGAAATCTTCGGAAACTTTAAAAAAAAATTCTGAAGTTCCTAAATACTGGTTTGAGGTAATTTAGAGGTTTTTGAAACTTTTCTAAAAATCAACATCCGGGATATCGATCGGCTAACGCGAAAACTTATGGTTAAGTTAGGCACTAGGTATTCACGAATCAGATTCACTTATAGTTTAACAAAATATAGCAACAAATTCACGGTAACCTAGTGTAATAATTTCATTTATTGTAACTAAAAAGAGAATGCAAATAAAAAAGAAATGTATTGTGTTTTGACAGAACGCGTATCAGCATATTAGAATGCATGCAGGATTGCAAATTCAATAAACACATTTATACATGATTATGAAAAACTAGCATATTTTGAATATACTGACCTCCACCAATTATCTTTTCCAACTTTACGTAGCTTTTATTAATCTCACTTGCAAAGTTGGTTAAAGCCGCCAAAAGATCGCCATAAGTACTGGGATCAATGTACAACCGCTGACCGTCGCTAGGTAGCATTTCAAGACCAACTAAAAACATAAAAACAAATTATTTGTACATGATTGTACATAACTGTACTGAGTGAATACAATAGAAATATATCTGATTGGTTAAAAATACACGTTTTATCGTCTTAAAGAGCGTCTTATTAGTTTTTGCCAGCGCCATTTTTCTTGCCAATATCTTTGTTAGAAGGGCGGAAAACAATTTATTTGAAGTCACTCAGGATTGAGTTCTTTGCAAAGAAGCAGAATGTTTTGAGGACGAGAGCAATTTATCAAAGAAACAAGAAAAAGCGAGAACTGTCGTAAAGTCGCGGTTTGTCGAGCTATCGGAGAACGACCTTGCGTTTGTAGTTGACCGTGTCGAGGCACAAGCCAACAAAGCGATCGCCATTTGACAAACTGACAGCTGACGACAACAGTGGCCAATTACATTACTAGACTTGGCATACTAGCCAATTAGACTTTGCTGGCGTTTGTATGTAGCACTTCAATAGTACTAACATACGTCTGTCTGTTGACCTGTGTGCTTTGTTATTTTTAGTCGCGGAGTGTAAAAGCTGTATCACAATCTAATACAGCCATCTGTAATTGTAGAACAGAAATTGACTTAAATTGCATATTTAATGTAGATCTATTTAGGTGTTTGTTCTTGTTATTTCTAGCTAAGGAGCTGTTAAACAACCAGGAAATGGGAATGGCTGCAGTGACCAGAACAAAGTTTCAATAAATTCATCCAAATAAAACCAAAGAGATCATAACAGTCACCCTGGTTTGGAAAAGTAATCTGCATTAGCATGTTTTTTTTTTCGATTTTATTTCCTCGTTTGCTGCTTGGTTTCGATACGAAGATAATATATCCATCACTTGAGACAGTGAATCGTCAAATTTCTAAACATTTCAAATTTCGTCAAAGATACTACGCTAAGCATCCTATTTTCAACTCTTTTGTCAGTGGTTGCAAGGTAATGAAACACCGTCTCTCGTGTTTGATATTATGTCTTTATTTCACTTATCGAGGCGGATACCCGTGGCTAGTAGCACTTTAGCTCATTTTTCTTGTAAAGGTAGATTTAAGGGTTAAATACCGTTACCAACGTCATATATTACCAGTTTAAGTGACCTTAAGTCAGCAAATAGCACCTTTGTGCTATTTATTCTTGATAACCTGACCTAATAGTCACATCATGCAAACATGACATATTCACTTGTACTCAATGTCAATGGCTATTTACCATCTCATATCCAACGTGCGGTTTTGGAATAATTGTTAAATACTCTGGGTAATTTATGGGCCGCGTGTTCTATGTACTGGGTGTTCTATGGACGTGGTTTCTATCTGATAGATGTTCTATAGACGGGATATTCTATGGACTGGGTGTTCCATGAACTGAATTTCCTATGAACTGGGTTTCTATGTGCTGGGTGTTCCATAGACTAGGTATTCTATGGACTGAGTATTCTATGGGCTGGGTGTTCTATGGGCTGGGTGTTCTATGGACTGAGTCTTCAATGGACTGAGTGTTCCATCAACTGGGTAATCTATGAACTTGGTGTTCTATGGGCAGGGTGTTCTTTGAACTGGGTGCTTTATGGAATGGGTGTTCAATTGAACCAGGTGTTGTATGGACAGAGTATTCTATGAGATAGTTGTTCTATGTGATGGATGTTCTATGGACTGGGTGTTCTATGTAATGGGTATTTAATGGCTGGGTGTTTTATAGGCTGGGTGTTACATGGCCTGGATGTTGTATGGGCAGAGTGTTTTATAGCCTGAGTATTCCATGGTCAGGGTTTTCCATGGATAGGGTATTTATGGACTGTGTATTTATGGTATTCTATGGGCTGGATGATTTATTTAACCAGCTCAGTACCACGTGGTCTAGCGTCCATTTTAACTTACGTTTTTCAATTCCATTCCTATTACTGTTTCTTCTTCTGCAAAAGGAGCAAACATGTAGCCAGATAAATAAATGAATAATCACATCAGTTTTATGTATCAATATTTAATTACTTCCTTTCGCGACTATGAAGAAGAAATATAAAGTAAAGGATTTGAGAGCCACAGCAAAGAAACCAACTTTGCACCTACAATAAAGTAATTGGAATTTTTTTCTCGACAAGCAAACATTTAAAGTGCATATGATTGAAAAGTTTTTTTTCGCTAGTTCAAAAATAGGTTACTTCTAGATTTAATTTCTGAAAAAAATTTGAAAGCTGACTTTTATTTTTTTATAAGCGCTCAAAGTTGGACGAGCAATGCAGAGACTAGGTTCTAATGAGTCTCTGACGTCATAAAAGTCAGAAATTGAACCTAGAAGAAACCTACTTTTGAACTAGCGAAAAAAATTTTCCTTCATATGCACTTTAAAGTTTGTAAAACAGGAACAATCATAAATATAATTGAACAAAGTAACGAAAACTTCATGTAACGCAAGAAGTCGTCGAACTCCTAACCTACAGCCTCGACACTTCAAGGAAAGTTCCAACTTGTAAACAAGTGTGTCAGACTAATTTCTTCAGTTAGAAGCTTTGCTACGTTGTTTACATTTACGCGACATTTCTACTTCCAGTCCAATCAAACTACACTTTCCGACAATATGAGTACAACCGGGTGAAAACTTTGAGTAAAAAAATGGCGTGGGCAGGATTAGCGCAGTTGGTAAGATCTCTGCTTTCGAACCACAAGGTCCTCAGTTTGATCCCAGCAGTTTGTCCAGATTCGAATATTTGTGTGACCTTCATTTTCCGCCTAAGCAAGATCAGATTTTTGTCCTTTCCAAGGTGAGTGAACGAGTACCAGCTTCGGATGTGAACTAACCTGCGACAGATAAGTGTTCCATACATAGGGTGATGAAAACTCTCAGCCAATTATTAAACACTAAAAAAACCTATGTCAAGCACCGGCTCCATGGGTCACTAAGGTCGAAATGAACCTAGCTTAGCTTTGAGCAAAAATAATAGGAAATGAGAAACCCAAACGATTTTTGTAAAGTTCCCGAAAGAAGACTCTGCAGGACTTTTTACATTCATATAGGCAAATCTTCGAAATCAATTGTAAAAGATCTTGCTGTTATATTTCGAGAACGCTCTGATTTACACTTTAGCGAACTAATGCTTTCCATTTCTGCGCCAAAGATATTCAGGTATTTGAAAAGTGCGTTTTTCTATTACGGAAAACATTTTTAAAAAAAGGATTATAAAAAGCACTTTTGGGAAAAACATTTGTTGACTGAAATCAACAAATCTCTATCCGCGTAAGAAACCCAGAAGTCTGGGTCTGCAGCTGTCAGAAGCATGTACGATCATTACCATGACAGCCACAATGACCGAGTTCCGAGTTCACTTAGGAGAGCCATACTCACCTACAACACAATACACAAATAATGATCAGCAGGAGAAGGACAAAGGCTCCTATTCCTATTACTGGGTAAAGCACGTAGGGATCTGTTATTTTCAGACCTGTAAAGAAAGACATCACCGGATTACTCAAATTCTGGACGACATTTAGTATTTGAGAGATATTTTGTGTTTCAACTAAACTACAAACAAATAAATAATATAGTAAAATATTGGAAAGCCTTGACATTTCTATGAATATTCATATTCATTTCTGTAACATTGGCTAAAGTAAATAAACTTCAAACCTGACCAAAGTGCAGTATTATGAATAACTTTGTAACAAAGCGAAGCAAAGTTTGTCCCTTCTAATAATGTGTTGGTGGCATCGAGTGGGCCTATGGTACCACAAGTTAACTTAATACAACACTACATTACGTCTACAGTCTTAGAAAAAACATGATGACTACAGGACCAAGCTATA
The DNA here is from genome assembly GCA_028564885.2 of Zoanthus sanctaehelenae. Taxonomy (NCBI): domain Eukaryota; kingdom Metazoa; phylum Cnidaria; class Anthozoa; order Zoantharia; family Zoanthidae; genus Zoanthus; species Zoanthus sanctaehelenae. Next base: position 1,489 of record JAOTRI020112978.1, on the reverse strand, counting down.
CTAGTAAATCTGCATGTTCGGTTCTTCTTATCACATCAATTCAATCAATGAAAATCGCCTGCAACATCCGCCTGCAGCTATTTTGAACCTTGCACTTCCTTTTCATTTACAGATTCTAAAATAAAAGCCCGTATCGAAGAGCACAGAAAGAGAACTTAAAAACTACTTTTAATACTGTCGTTATAAATAGCTTCGTTGTTAGTATTGACTGCATTATTGTGTAAAAATGGGCGAATAAATTTTTTCAATGAAACCAGCTACATTATTAGGATAATTTTTCCATTTGTGGATATTTTATCAGAACACTCTGTGCGCCAAATGCATAACTAAAGATACTCATCCCACATATCAGTATGTAATTAAGATAATAATATAATTTATATGAAAAAAGAACTCGATTCTAGATAAGAGAAAATCAAAATTGGTCAAATACAAAAATATTGAAGATTAAAAGTACATTTCTCTCAAACTTTTCAATAAAAAGTACGGGCTCAAGTTGGAAGACTTTCATAATATAACTGAGACGTGACGGGTTAAAGATACTTTTCCCATAAATGTAATCTTAATTAGGTACTTTTTCCGTAAAGTGACATTTTTACATTTTCATTTAAATTGCTAACAAAAGCTTTCTATTTTAAGCAAGCACATCTGTCGATGGGCGATTTACGAAGTGAAACTCCGGTCTTAATATCCGACGTATTGCTAAACCCTTGAGTGTACAACACAACGGTTTGAAACCATATTGAAAACCTACTAAATAAATTATTCTCTCTCTATAACTCTGTACACTAGATTAGCCACGATTTTTAGTTTTGGTTAAGTCGATGACGTCATTTCGCTTCTCGACCCAGTTATTCCTTCTTAAGCGGAGCTTTCTAGTTCGAGTAATGGCGGACGTTTTCAACTCGAAAATACAGTGGAAATAAAAATACTTCTCGAGGGAAGTTTGACTTAAAATTTGTCATAATTGTTATTGAGGGTAAGTAGTTTCAATATCGGAAGAGAAAAGAGAAAGTGAATTTTTCATCGCAGTAGCACTTTAATTTCTTCAAAAAAGAAAAACGGTAGTTAGAAAGCTTTAGAGTTTATTTGAACTATCTTCACTATTTTTTTCAGCTTGAAGGAAAAATCCCTGATAAATACGCCTTATATACATGAAATACTACTATTAACCGTACTACCGTTGCTATTATAACTACAACTACTACTATAATGACTACTGTATTAATTACTACTGTAATAATCGTAATACTCGCAATATAGATTTAACTCCCTTTTTATTAGAACTCGTTTTGTAACACTGGATTCTCGATTCTGATCTGACTTAAATTACCAATGACATTCTTTTAAGCTAAGTTTCATTATTCAATTATGTAAAAGACAAACATGTCAACTAATAACTAAATTAACTAAGGCCTAGTTCAAACGTCGAACTTATCATGTGCCGAACTTAATACGCATTAAGTTCGACAAAAATCAATCATACTTC
>JAOTRI020112967.1:0-12835 GCA_028564885.2 Zoanthus sanctaehelenae | reverse complement strand
TTTGGATCAACCACAAAATCGAGAGTTTTTTCGCCTGCGCAAGATTATGATTGCGTTCTCCTAACGTCGAACGCAATAATATACTAAAAATTATATCATACACATTTAGATTCATACATAAATTGCACACAAGTGGGAATGGTCTGTAAGGGAAGTAGCGTTACTTTAATCTTTATTCAGAACCTACGCGCTACAGTTTTCGCCTTCCTCAGGGGTCATTACAATTTATACATCTACAAATACATGCATCTAGATATACATATACATTTACATCTACATATACATGTACATATACATATACATCTACATGTACATATACATATATATATTACAAAAAGAAGAAGTAACCAAAAATTTACAAAATACAGCATGAACATAAAGAGCGCCCAATACCATAAAAGGTTGAGCGATAAGTAAATAAGAAAAACACAGAGGCAAAAATTTAGCTTTCGCAACTCTGAGTTTCACACCACAAGGCGATATTCAGGTAACCGTCTGACTGTACAAATTCATTTATCCAATCATAAACAAGAGAAAGCAATGGTTGTGCATCACGTGACAATATTTGGAAAATATTTCGGATCTTGTATGAAGTAAATATTTCTTACTTCCCCTTTTCATTATAAGGAGTTTTTCTTATGTGTAGGGTCCCACTGCTGTGATCTTTTTCACCAAGGACCACTTAATCACGAACGGACGATTTTTTTGTTTTTAATTTCCAAACATGTTTTGAAAGTTCAGTGTCGTTTCGGTATTTTCTTTTGCGTGGTGATTTTACGTGGTTTCTGTATCGTGTCTTAAATCTACTTACTTGATACTTACTTGCATTTGTGCTATGGATGCAAAATTTCAAACTTGAAAATAATCAAACATTATGTTTTTGTTGCAGCAAAGCTAACAATCAAATCTAACTACTATGGATATGTCAAGATAATGGGAATGAAAAATGGATTTTATCTTTGTTTAAGTAAAACCGGAATAATTGTCGGAAGAGTAAGTCTACCTTTTGATTACATTTTATTCTTTTTTTACTTTGATCACGTTTTGAAAACAATGTTAAATTATCAAATAATCTTTGTTGTTTATAGAAAAAAGTGGCCGATAAAAAGATGAAGAGGTGTATCTTTAAGCGAAAATACACTGGCAAAGGTTTTATTGTCTACGAGTCAACGTGGCGCAGTGGATGGTATCTGGGATTTCGAAGGGATGGGACCCCAAAACCGGCCAGTCGAGTGAATCCGAAAAGCAGAGTGGCCCAGTTTATGGAGGTTCCTCAGCGTGGCTCCATTCATCATCCACATTCGAGATATGGTCGACGCTTTCTTAGGAGGCGTCACAAACAAATGAAATTAAAAGAACCACATTTACTAAAACGATTGCAGTCTTAATTTCCTTGAAAGAAACAACAAGAAATCTTCGGAGAACTTGGAACCAACACTGTTAAGAGTTGAAATACTTACTGAGAAGGTTTAATCTTTCTATCGACAATGACCGTCAAAGTAAGAAATCGGGCCTCTCAACAAATTGGATTAACAGCTATTTCGGGTTGAAGCAAATGTTCTCAAAAATATTTCCAGTTTATATGGATTAGAGGACGAATTTAGCGGTAAAACTCAAGCTCTTGTTTTGTTATTTATGCCAGAGGACTAATGTCTGTGGCTGACCTCCACTTTTTTGTATTTAAATCAGTGAAGATGAGTCTAAATGGGTCAAAGGCAAGGTTATCTCAAGAAATATTTTTGTCTTTTAGAACCTGAGGAACTTGTAAGGAAGATGGTGGTGGTGGTGATCACTGGGGGAATTTGTCAAACACATTTTTTTCTTAAATTCATGACAAAAAAATCGTGTATACTACAGTGTGTATTTCGAGAAATTTCGAATTTCCCATCATAGGAACATATTCAAATTAATAACTGATAAAAATTTAAATAGTATTTATAGATTTGGTGATGAAGCTCTAAAATCGGTATTAAAAATGTGCGAGAAAAGTTTTTTTTTTCTATAGAGAAGCTTTTAGTGCAGGTAATGATTGATGGACAGACACAAAATGATCCGTTATGCAAAGTTACACCTGTATTTCTTACGACTCACGGTTTAGAATACTGCAGTCCTCAAAGATTTTGTTTGTCAAAGCTCTCTCCTTTTCCTTTCACAAACTGACTTTTATGCAACCGACCCTCATCTCTTCTCATCTCAGTGGCGGATCCAGAAATTCTATAAGGGGGGTGAATAATACAAAGAATTTACCAGTGACTCAAGGAGAAGAAGGATAGCAAGTACAAAGAATGTACCAGAAAATTGAAGAAAAGGGGGGTGAAAATTCACCCAATTCACCCCCCCGCCCTGTATCCGCCCCTGCATCTTCCTTACAAGTGAGCTGAAAGTTTAAGATTTAGCATTTATTTCCCGAAATGGAAGTGACTATAACTGTTTTAAAACAAGAAGAGCTCAAGTACATGCGGACTACGAGTCAATAGACCACGAGGCTGTAGACCAAATGAGCTATTCAAACTCTTAGAACGTAAGGCCGAGGAATCTAATGTTTTTATTATAAGTCTACTAACTGGTCAAAACGCGATTTAGAACTGATTAAATTATAGATAAAATCTTCCGATTGAACGAGAATCGGGACTGTTTTGATCCGCCATCTTTTATCTACAAGTTGGCTATCACATATAACCTTATAGGAGGGTAGCCAATCAGAATGCGTGTTTGACCGTTAGTAGGTTTATACTGTAGTAGAGTAGCCAATTAGAATGCATGTTAGACCGTTTGTAGGTTTATACTGTAGTAGAATAGCCAATCAGAATGCGTGTTAGACCGTTTGTAGGTTTATACTATCTATATCTCCCGCGATCTATATTACGTACCAGCGTAGATTTCTTTTCACGGATGTAACGTATCAGTGATCGAGGTGAATATTGCAGAATATCTGATATTTAATGAACCAATCAGCGCACAAAAAGTGCTATTCACCAAAAATTGATCTCTTTGTTTATGTCTTTTTGGATGATTTTGCAAATTTTTGTACTTGACTGAAAAATATCTAACAAATTCTCAAACCTTAAAAAAACATTTCTAAATAATAAATATTTATTTATCCGATATACTATTTATCTCATCAAGGAGACATTTTTATTCAAACACTTCTTTTTGTTATATATTTTCTTTTTGTTAACTTGCTTGAACATAGATTACAACATTAATAAGAAACGCGATTGGTTGAAAGCTTGCAATGTGATCTGGGATGAATAGTGAGATCAGTTCTGCTTTCGAAACGTGATTGGTCGATAAATTAGACATCTAATATAGTGTAGAATGTTTAATGAAATCTAATAAATAGCTTCCCCTCGGGAATGGAAAATCTGAATCTTGAGAGATTGACACTATTACAGCACGAATGTGGCTAGCCCATGATGTAAATTTTTTGTTGTAAAAAACTTGTATTCAGGGAAAACTTATATCGGTTTTATATGGTAAAAATAAACATAAAACGGTTCATTTTAGGAACATTTGAGAAAACTGACTAAAGTGTTTGCTTTTAAAATAGATATAAAAAGAAATCAAATACACGCCCCTTTTTTGCACTACATACTCCTCCCCCCTGAGTAATACTGGTAGGTGTACAAATATTTTAATATTATTTCTCGTTTTGTCAAATGAATAAAGAACATTTATGAACAATTATTATATTTACATTTTAAAACAAATAACTAAAACTTCATTTATGCACTTTTGAGAGCTGATGCCAAAGTTCGAATAACTCTAGACCTCAAATAATTCATAGTAAATATCAATAACAACCTTGTAACTTCTTTATACAGAAGTTTCTCACTTGCTCATGTTCTATTTTGTCATAAAGTTAGAATTGTTATTAGTTCTGTACGAGACAGTAAATCAACAAATTGATATACATTCTGACATTTGCCAACCTTAATTTCCGAAATCATGTAAGTTTTTAATTAAACTTTCTCTTTAAAATGTAAAAAAAAAACCAATTATATTAATAAGTGATAAGTACATATCGTAATGATTTGTATTATAAATCTAGAATTAGTTCCAACTCAGGGCCGTACATTACAAAGAAAACGGCTAAGAGGATGGAAAAGAGAAAAATAGAATGAAAAACAAAACTAAAAAGGGGATGAGGGATTTTGATAAAAGGGGAGGAGTTGAAAAGAAAAAAAGAAGAGGAGTGGTAGTAAATGAAAGTGAAGGAGGGAGACTGGAAAGAAAGGAAAGGGGATTAGGGAAAGGGAAAAAGAAAAATAGGAAGGAAAGGAAATGGTATTAGGGGTAGGGAATGAAAGCGGAGGAATGGGAAGGGAAGGAAATGAAAGGGGATTAGGGGGTAGGGAATGAAAGCGGAGGAGTGAAAAGGGAAGAAAAGGAAAAAGCAAATGAGAGGGTGAGGGAGGGAATAAGAGAAAGAGTGGAAAAGAAAAGATAGAAAGGAGGGGAAAGGAAGAATAGGAAAGGGAAGCAGTCTTACTTTTATACAGGATGCTAAAATGATATCATCAACATATTTTACAGCACATCATTTCCGAGGGGGAAAGGTATAATACTTTGTTTGTTTTTGGGTTTGGGTGCACCGGCCTTTAATCCAAAACCCTGATTCTATCCCAAATTTAACGCTGCTGTATGTCAAATAGTCCTCAGAGATGAACCTCATTGTGCTGCGTTGCACTACCTCAATTGATGCGATGTGTTGCTTCTCGTAGTGGGATACCCGACTCGTGGAGCCACAGTGGGAAAGGTTTTGGCTCAGGAGTCGCTATATTTTCGTTGCATTTGCCTTTGCCTTCTTACATATATTCGCACGTGCACTGCCTCTCGTTCTAAATACTTATCCCGAGGTATTTGTGACTGTAAATGTTTTTAATGTGGCAACAGACTGGTTGGTTGACAGTAGAACACTTGAAGGTCATAATCTTGCGCCTTGTTAGGTTTAGGACCACTTGTAATGTATTGCACCAAGTTGATATCTGATTGATATCAGTTTCAAAAGAAGAAATTTCATTTTCAGTGGTGATCTCAAAATGCATAATTGTTTCGTTTGCAATTAGTTTGGTTTTAGAATTGGTTTGGCACGTGATGTCATAGTGATACTGAGTAGGGATAATACCATACAAATGTAGATAATCTCACTTTAGGGATAATACTATAGGATTGTAGATAGTGATACTGATTAGGTATAATACCATAGGATTGTAGATAGTGATACCGATTAGGTATAATACCATAGGATTGTACATAATAATACTGATTAGGGATAATACCATATGATTGTAGATAGTGATACTGAGTAGGGATAATACCATAGGATTGTAGATTTTGATACTGAGTAGGTATAATACTATAGGATTGTAAATAGTGATACTGATTAGGGATAACACCATATGATTGTAGATAGTGATACTGAGTAGGTATACCATAGGATTGTAGATAGTGATACTGTATAGAGATAATACCATAGGATTGTAGATAGTGATACTGATTAGGGATAATACCATATGATTGTAGATAGTGATACTGAGTAGGTATAATACTATAGGATTGTAGATAGTGATACTGATTAGGGATAATACCATATGATTGTAGATAGTGATACTGAGTAGGGATAATACTATAGGATTGTAGATAGTGATACTGATTAGGGATAATACCATATGATTGTAGATAGTGATACTGAGAAGGGATAATGTTATGTGTGTGCATGAGGAGTGATGTTCAGTGAATATTGGTAAGAGCTAAAGGAGAGTGTAGAATACGGTGTGCAGAAAATTTACCTTGTTACTTTTACAAGGCGAAACTCGGAAAAAATCCGAGCCCCTGATGGGAATTGAACCCACGACCCTCTGTGTTGTAGTCGGATATTCTACCAACTGAGCTACTAGGCTGTGTAGCCGCGCGATGCGGTTCCAGTCTTGACCCAAAGTATCGACCCTTGCTCTCCATAGAATCTCCAGTAGCTCAGTTGGTAGAGCGTCCGACTAAAACACAGAGTCTCGTGGGTTAAAATCCCATTTGGGGGTCGGATTGTTTCTCCTTGTCATTAATATCATGTAATTAATGTTTCACCTTAATGTAAATCTAGGAGTCAGCACAAGAAAAATTCTTTCACTATGTATGTGAAGCTGATGTTGACCGTGAGAGGTAAGGTTGTAATAAAATGGCACCTTAACAGTCATGTTGACAAAACCATCTGCAGATTAATATCATAGTTTATTCTTTTGTTTATAAACGCTGTATTTTATTTATTTAATGCATTTGTTAACCATTCACATGTAGGCACAAAAGTAAAACTGCATAATCTTTTTAAAACATGTCGATCCTAACAACACCTAAACAAAAGTGACCATTTTTAATGTTACATATAGATTTGGGTTTCTTGTGTTCTTAACATAAATGTGTTTTTTATCCTAAACATATGGCTTTTTGCTTGCAACTAAGTATTAAGTTAAGTGTTACTCAGTTTATTTGTGCTGTTATTTTTATGAAGGTAGCTGGTGTACAGGTTCCCTGTTTTGAACAAGGCTGTAGTCGTGTAGTGGATTTTCGTAATTGTAGTTTGGCCGAAAGGCCGGCTACAAAGCCAAAGGGATGTAGCCAGGATTTTTGCTAAGCTAAATCCATGTACGCGAACTTATTGCTCAGGGGGTCGGTACTTATCTTAACCTTATCTAGGGTTAAGCGAATGAGAGTGTTTGACTCCCCCTGGAAGGTGACGTTAATTAATCGCAGGTTAGCTCCCAGGTGATGCTAGTACTCATTTACCTACCCCGGAAGGATGGAAAGCTGAGTTGGCTTAGGAGATCACACAAATATTCGAGTCTCGGGATTTAGTGGTTGGAAGGCAGAGATCTTATCAACTGCAACGCCAACTACATCCGCCCAGGATTTTCGAGAGGCCGGGGCGTTCTAACGTATGATAAAGATAAAAAGGTTTTTAATTACTAGATATAGTGAAGGTTGTTATCAATGTTCATTTAAAGAAAGGTTCTAGAATCTTTAGAGCCTCCAACTCGCTACGCTTCTGCTACTCTACTGACAGAAAGAAATACTGTCAGGTCTGGGGTAGGGACTATGTAATTCAGTAGTACTTTTAAAAAACATAATCAGCCACTCTACCAACAGAAACAAATGTCTGGTCTGGGGTAGGGACTATATAATTCAGTAGTACTTTTAAAAAATATATTCAGCCACTCTACGTCTACCAACAAAAAATGTTTTCTATCAATGCGAATTTTCTTTCTTTTTTCTTGTTTATTTTTCATATTTTTGTATTTCTTTCCCTCTTTTTTGCCTGTTTTCTTATACATTAACAAAATTTAGCAGCTGTTCACTGTGGTTATAAAACTCCTATTAATTTTGCCTGGCATGAAATTTGAAAACATTGCATTTGTAGAAACGTTTATTTAATATCGAGTCCTATTTTATAATTTATAAGTTTTAAAGTTTATATCCAAATTAAGAATTAATGAAATTTATTTTTAGACAAAACTTAAAAATAAAACCATTTATCTTTTTATAATATTACGTTTTTTACCGTACTAATTCGTGGGAAAAGCGTGAAGAAACGTTTTTTGTTGTTGTTTTTCTAATGAGCTTTCGGTGTTTATTTTCAAAGTTAATTTCCTGTTTTACCACCCTCTTCAAACATTGCTTCCAGACATAACTGGGTTTTAAACATTTCCGGACTTTCTTTGTTCAAACTACAAATGATTAACCTACTGTGCCAAATACCGCTTCCTTGCTCACTCGGACACAAAACCTCATTAAGAAGCGTTGAAAACAAAAAAAAATGGAAAGAGAAAAAGAAAGTATTCCTACGTATACTTGTGTTTGGCTTTCACCAACTTCGTAACAATCGTAAAAAATGTTTAGATGTATTTACGAACCTCAGGCATTGTTCAAAATGGCGTAATACATCGTATTCAATATTAATATTTTTTTCAGTTTAAAATCTGTATCTTTTTTTAAACACAAATAATCTTTATTTAGACTATTTAACTATTCATATGACAAAACTAATCATTTGCGTTCAGTCATAACTAATAAAAAGTTCAGATTGAGAACAAAGTCCGAGTTCTCGTTTTAGAGTAACCTTAAAAAATATTTTACTTTAAACTTATGAAGAACGTTAAGCGGTTAACGGCAAATGCACAAAAATAGATTCCCGTGAGAGTTTAAATGTCAAATGCAAATATATTCGGGTTTAGTGGATTTTGTTGCACAAAAATAAAGACAGCACGAAGAAGTTTAGATAATTATTGAATTTTCTGTTAAAACTATTTTTATTGTCATGCCTTTTTTGGCAATACTATTTGTCTTAAATTCAAGCTGCATGATATCTAATCTATGTTTTTCAATTATTCACAAAACTGCTTTGGCTACGAGAGATACAGTGACAATTCCTGTGATAGTCAGCAAGTAGAAGACAACTTTCATTGACGACATCCTAAAGCGCCAATGCATATCTTATGTTTATAACAAGCTTTGCCGCCCCTTCACGCCGCCCACTAATTGTTTATTGGGAAGTGTCGGAATTCTATTCCAAGCACCCTCTTCACTGGCTCAACGATTTTGGAAATCAAAAACTATCTTAATACGTTTCAATATACAAACCTATGCGCGTTGAAGTTTTCTGTACATGGTATCAAGTTTCAAAGTTTGGAGTGGATGTTTGTTTTGATAAAACGTGAGTATTTTGTACACAATCGTTTTGTATTGCAAAAAATGATACTGTTTTTAGAAGTTAGGTATATAGGTTTGATGCCTTCATCATGGTAGAGACTGAGGCGCTTTTGTTTTCATAACTCAATTTACCCACCACTTTTTTTGTTTGTATCGCATTGTATGAAGGTAAGAAAATTCTATTTTAAAAGATATTTCATTATCTTTCTTGCTGCCATCTAAATCACTGTCTTGTTGAAACATTTATTAAATGAATGATACTGTTATCCATTATATTTGTCGGCTCGTCAAACAGTACTTGGCCCGAAAATCATTGATTGTAAAATAACATAGTAAAAGCAATCACCATCTGCTTTGCCTTCGTCAGCGTTCATTTACTAACATCTGAAGATGCATGGGGCAATAAAATTTTAACGAATAAACTACATGAAGCCGCAACAAGTTAATTTTTGAGCACGTAACTCTGAAGGTCTAAACGTTTTGAGAAAATTAATAAAAAAGATTGAAATATCGACGGCCTACTGCAAGATCATCCCTAAACTTGTTGGACAAGCACTTTCCTTTATCCACAACATCACGCACAAATGGTTCAATCGCAGTACATACTTTTTTTGTAAAAACAAGGAGCCACAGATTGGCAATGTAACAACAAGCTCAGGGTGAGGCTGAACTGAAAATGTGAAAATGTTTTTAGTGGAAATTTTGTTAAATCTTGTAAATAACGTCCGCTATATGGGATGTAAAAACTCAAAAGCATCGTTTACTTTTTTTATACTGAGATTTTTGAGTGCATTTTTACAGTTTGAAAACCTGTTTCACGCGTCTTGTTAACCAATCAGGGATGCGAAACAACTTTTTCACACGTGAAGAAAACGTTTCAGCCAATCACAAAGCTCCTGGTTTTGCGAACTGGCAGCTTTGCACAGCTCCTCGTACGGTCAATCAAAATGGCAGCCGTTGGTGGTAAATTTGTGTCTCTTGATAAAAGCATCAACTGTTTCATTGAGGAACAAACTAACAGAAATAACCTGTTAAAAACACAAAGAGACGTTGGCTTACTGAATGAGTTTCTAAGAAGCAAAAGCGAAGAGATTAACCAAGAGTAAATCCAACCTTCCGAGCTGAACAGATATATCAGTGAATTTTAATTATAGTTGTTGTGCGGAGAAAAGACTGCGAGGAACCTTCAACCTTTCACCGTGGAAAATTCCATATAACAATAAATACAGAGAACAAATCACTAGATATATCTGAAAGCACTTTTTCTTCTAAACGTAGCTTCAAGCGTATCAAGCGAGTTTTTGAATCATCAGACGAAGAAAGCCCTCCGCACATTTGAAAACCTTTTGCATTGACGCGTTAGCGATATTATTGCTTTTAAACTTTTTTGAAGGTGAACAGATTTTATTACTAATTTAACGTTTAAATTTAAAGCTGAGTTGGTTTAGGCGGAAAAGAAGGTCAGTCACACAAATATTCGAATCTCGGCTAAGTCGCAGAATCGAACTGAAAACCTTGTGGTTGCAAAGCAGAGATCTTACCAACTGCCCCAACCACGTCCGCCTATCACAAGCTTTTGTTTAAAAACCGGCGCTACACTAACAAAACTGCAATATCAAGTGTATTTTCGGGCTAAACTACAATCGCACGCCTAGCCAAATCAAATGGTCAATGAGCACCACCAGCATACACAAATTTCAAGCAACCGATTATAAGCAAGTTTGTCCTCCATAAATATACCAACTGTACATTCTAATTTAAGTCTGATGATGGCTTAGGCATCAACTGAACTATACTGAAACTTTTACAGTTTGACTAACTGTATTGATTTAGCGCATTGATAGCTATCCATATTCCGCTTTTACCAACTTTTATCGAGCTCTACACAGCCCCATTGAACATTGAGTACTTTTAATGTCAATCGAGATTGACCAATAAACTAGACGGCGTATTACATTTACTGATTGGCCAAGAAAATATATTGTTGGTTGGTTGGTTGTACAATCTTAAAAATATTCAAATAGTCGTGAGGTTGAAAAATGATCACGATATGAGGGGGTAATAAGGGGTGCACAGTGACGCATGATGGGTATATTTTTTTGTCCGTTATTAATCGTGGCTTAACTTTGATAAACTATTCTACGTGATGAAACACGTCTCGTAAAAAACAAATGAACATGCAATATTTGCGATTGTATTATTTCATGTGACTAATTGCGAGACAAGCTCGTAAGATTTCATAACACAGATAAATAAAAAAAAACATCGATAGATCACCTTCCTTCTTCATTTAGTATCTTTTACCAATCTGAACACCTCCACTCTGAAAAACTCCAGAATTAGAAATTTTGAGGGATTAGAGGTATAGAGCAGCCCGATAGAAACCCCAGGAGTCTGGGAATAACATTAAAGTTTTTATATCGTCACAAGAAGGATGATCACATGACAGTGCATTACAGTCTCTTCCCTCGTCAGGAGATCGAGAATCTCGCCCCATTCCTCATTGCTCCCGTTCGCGCGTTCAAGTTTCCTCTTCCCAGTTTTCCAAATGATGAACGCTCTGGATTCTCAGTCTGAAGGAAGAGATTGTTTTGCAGTCTGGCTATACGTCAACTAATTTTCTAAATGATTGTTTGACCAGAGCAAAAAAGAAAAGTCAAAGATGAAAACTGGATGCGCACAATTTGTCAGTTGTTGGTCTACCAATTTCATTCCAATATTCCGCTTTTATGAATGAAATCTCTTCAGTATAATTTTGGGATTTTAGACGTAAAAATGGAGGCTTGTTTTACAAGATTATTGTCTTCTAATAAATCTACATGAATCTAGTACACTCAGACTCTTTGTCATATAACTGATATAGTTTATTAGAATTATAAGGATATGAAAATGATAAAATCTTAAGAATACCTTGAGAATAATGCAAAGACTTTATTAAGAAAATATTTTTAAATGTTTCAAAAAGAAAATATTAGTGATTACATGTATTGGAATTCTAAGCCGTAATATAAAGATCTATTAAATTTTGAAGCTTTTTGATACCACAATCATTTAAAAAACGGAAATTCCACGTTACCAATATTCTCAAAACTAAGAATATTATAAGAATTTTTTTAGAATCCTTAGAATGTAAATGCAGAGACAATATTGAGGATAAAATTGACCAAATTTTAAGAATACCTTAAGATTAATGCGGAGACTCAGACTTTGTTAAGAATATAATTTTGCATGTTTGGAAAAAAAAGACATTATTTACTGATTTCATGTATTGGAATTGCACTATAATTCAAAATGGCAAAGACATAAACAGCTCTATTGCCTTTAATTTGAAGCTCTTCAAGACCACTTAATTTTTAAAGTAATTGAAAATTCCATGTCATCAGTTGATATTCCCAAAACTGCCTAAAATAGGCAAAAAAATATGAATATTCAGACTCGATCTGAAAATCAATATTCTATTTAAATATTTTTGTATCAGGACGTAACATGAAAAACCTGTTTATTGAAAGATGGTTTTTTATGTTAATTTGGGTCTTTTTATGTAACCGGTTAAAATATTTATTCTTTGTTTTATCTACGTACACTTTAATGGATTTCAAATATTATTATAATTATACTTTGTACTTAGTTTAATTTTAATTTTTTTTGCCCATCTTTATAACCAGCTTATGTTAATTTGTCCATTCACAACTAACGACGATGATTAGAGAATGATCGAAGCATGTCTTCCTCTTGCAAAAGTATTGTCCTTTTTCTTAAATATTTTGTATCAATAACTATTTTTAAAAGAAGAACGAGCCATCAACCCAAGACAACCAATGTTGAACGCTTTTTTGTTTACTCCAATTAAGAAAGGTTTTACAAAAAGACATGAAATGAGTTCATCAATACGTTCAACTTCAAATTGGCAAGAAGAAAGTTTAGAACTAAGAAAGGAAAATTTTTATTCTATTCTTAACAAATATGAGCCGCAGCATTAGCCTTTAAATATTCGCTTAAAATCTGGCCAATAAAATTATTTCTTATAAAGTATAAACTATATTTATATAAAATTATATTTATTGCTGCGAGCGAGCGTAGCGAGTGAGCAGCATACTAATCTGAACGAAATGCACACTGTGGGATCCCTGTGGCG
>JAOTRI020112956.1:0-12836 GCA_028564885.2 Zoanthus sanctaehelenae | reverse complement strand
TTTATAAAATAAACAAATTCTGCATGAATGATCTGCTTCACGATTACAGTACTATGTTATTGTTACACTAGATTTAGAAAGTAAAGAGCAAAACTTTGGGACACTTAGTTAATCACAGGGGCCCTCTAGAAACCCCCTGTAAAGTACTATGGCTGAATTGGTCTCCTTTTAATGATAGTCAATCTAACAATCTACTAATCTATCCACTCATTCATCCATTTCCCTTCACCTACACATTTGTCAGTCATTCTGTTCGTCAATCAACTTAGCTATGCCTAACTAATTACATATAAAGACTTAACCTATTTACCTATATTAAACGAAATATAAATCAAAACAATCTAAAACTTGATTCTCAAGATAGAAAAATGGCAAATATCGATACAATAAGACATGAGTAAACAAGGTTTTGAAAAATTAGCTTTAACGACTCAAAAAAATAGACAGTCTGGTACAACCCATAAAAAGCAATTACGTGCGGTGATGTTTTGAAAATTATGTTAGAATTTAAAAAATAGAAACACAAATAATGACAAACAATTTTTTATGAACAACAATCAATTTTAGAATGCAATTTGGCTGAGTTGAAGTCAAATGTAAATGAAAGAATTATAAGCCGTATTCTAAGGCTGTAAAATACCTTTCAAAATGATTTTTGCTGCCATTGCTCGATGTCTACTTTAAGTTTAAATTGGCGTCATCCTATGGTTTTTTCTTGCCATTCTCGCCATTGTTCGCCTTTTTCCCTTTTATTGGTGAGGTTATAATCAAATACACTACAATGAAAGGCTATGCCTAACGCAAATCTTTGTTTAAGCGCCTGACTGTTGTTGTCAGCTCTAACTCAACAGCAGCAAATTGTGACTCTAAATTCATTTCAATTCCTGTCTTTGTTGATCGTTTCTTGTTATGTTAGCTAGTGCACTTTAACCCGTATTTCGAAATGAAGGAGGGAATTGCAACTAAGGAGTTCAAACCCTTTTGCAACATACGAGTTTCCAAGTAACCACGAAAGAAATAAAAAAAAGAGAAGATGCAATTTCCATTATATGATTTCTATTTTCTTCAAATGGAAGTAGTCAGTGCAGTTCCAATACCACGAGGAATATTGTTTTTGGGAGCACCTCTTGGCCGAAATTAATTTCAACTGTCTATGTATATATCTTTTCATGACGTTTGCTTCAACATGCTCATTTTCATTATATTCCTCATTTCTTGCCAAATTCAAATAATCACTTTGATAATACAGCCTATAGAAGGACATAAAAAGGTTCATTAGCACTTTGAGCCAGCTACCAAAAACAGCAACTGTACTTGCTCAGTCAAGATGGTGATGCTAATTAAATAAAATTAACGTTCTTCTCACAAGTTTTTCGGCAAAACTGCAGGAATTCAGAAAACACAACACTGACTAAAACTAGGTTTGGTGAGTTACAAACTATACATCGGTATTATTAACTTTCATCAAGTACAGATAGCACAAATGTGCTATTAGCTAACTTGAAGCCACGATATAGGGCACTATGGCCACATTGGTAGTTGGATTTACCCCTAAATCTACCATAAAAAAGTAATCCTGATTGCTAGCAGCCATGGACAGCTGTTTCGGTCTTTTTAGGTGTTATCGGCATGGCTTAGCTAGCAAACAGGGTCAAGTCCTCTAAACCATGGCGGAAGAACTGAGCGATAACCAGTTATACAATACGGCCTATTTGAAATCAGAGAAATTAAACCATGAATCCTAAAGATTTGAATGTGTTATTTCGCTTACAGGTCATCTGATCTCAAAGTTTTAAGGTAAAGTTTCAAGAAATTATAGTATTATGCATTTTAAGGCTTTCTTTCCTCCACCTTTGGAAACGGAAAATGTTATTTAGCACTGCATGTTTGAAAACTCAGGGTTGTTACGTACTGTACACTTTTTTATGTTTTTCCTATTACATTTTTTTTACTGAAAATCATGGACCGCTATTTAAATTATCAACGTTTTGTTATAAAGACATGATTTGGCATTCTGTAATAACTGAGCAGAAATAAAGTGCAAAAATCTTATTGGCTCACGGAACTTCAGGTTGTTTAGGTAGATATGTAAAGCTTTGAATCTAAATATAAACAAAATTGTTATATTTAATGTTAGCTCTCTTTATGTTTTATATAAGTACAAGTTTGTTAATCAATATAAAAATGTGTGTAAAATGCGTGCCGGGTAAATTAATCTTTGAATAAAAACATTTATTGAATTAATATACAAAGAAAATTTTCACTCACATTTTTAAAGATTTTAGTTTTAATTTATAGTGTTTTGTACATTTCTTTCTAGTTTAGCTTCTAAAATGACAGAAACATGTAGAATCATTTTACAAATTCATGATTTAACGGAATATTGTACACAACATAGCAATTTTGATATTTTTGGTTCTAAAATATATTTATCTTTTAAGATCAATATTTTGACAATTGAATGTTGCAATTTTTCTTGTGAAAAAGATTTTCAATTTCTATTGTGTATGTTTTGAATCCAACACACCCTGACACAGCTCTACCGTCCGTCACACCAAACCCAACCTCCCCACTCGCTATCATTTCAACACTTACTAGCAGCTATTCCTGCTTTCATTCCCCTTATCGCCTTTACCACTTCTTCCCAAATAACCCTCGTAACTGGCACTTCCCCCAATTCCGCTGAAAAGCACTTAATAGGTAAGTGTCCTGGAGAAAATGTTTAGAGAACTGCAAAGAAGGCCTATTAAAAAGATCATTTTTAAGGCCATAATGACCATGCAGTTAATAATACCATGCCAACTAAACCTACATAATCCTTATCATGATCACTAATTTAATAAACACATTTCATCTTTGATTTTGTGTTCTACAAGTATTTTTTTTATTTTTTAATAATGACTTATGAGCAGCACAGCCAGACCGCTGAGTTGTAATTAAAACTTTTTTTTTAATTCTCCAATATGTTTCACCTCTACATGTAGGCTTCATCAGGGAGTAACAAAAAATACAACGAAGTACAGCACATATAACCACAACAGTAACAGAGGTAAAAAAATGATCAGACTGAACAAGTTTTCGTTGAATAAACAATTTTCGTTATAAAAACATTTTATATTCACAAACAACAGTTTCTTTGTTCACTTTGACATGAACATGAGTTTGCGAAAAGACGTATACTGTATGTGGCTCTTTAAAAATCTGAGCTTTGAAATAATTTATGTGAAAATATTAGGGATTAACATTTTCAAGACAGACCTGGAAATAACTGCTAATTATAGTAACAAAAGGAACTTTAGTAGTTGAATATTCCTCCAAAAGAGAAATCAGTTCTTTGTACGCCATATTCGATGTCATTCTTAAATTAAATTGTGCCATTCAGGCCTAAAAAAATACATAATTGTGTTTAAAACGTTTTCGGAGCTGCTCTCCCTCTTCAGTAAACCGTTTTAAAATGTTTTAAACACATTTATATATATATTTTTAGGCCTGAATGCATGACACAATTTAATCTATGAAGGAACTTTAGTACTTAATATTCTTTTAGGTTTGTCCTATATAATGAATTCTTAATCTGAGCTGAACTATGCCATAAAGATGTCCCCGATGAACAAAATTTTTGCAGATACTGTCAAATTAGAATCTCTCTTTCCCTTCGAGGAATTTAATAGTAAATCATCTTTAAGTCGTTTCCCTCCTATTATATAAATCTACATTTTTCACAAAGCTAGTTGTTTTAAAATGTTCTTTATGGACTTAGCTTTTATTACGTAGGCAAGGACTGCATATTCAACTAATATTGACTATGGGTGCACAACTTACAACCAGTAATTTACTAGCAGAATAAAGGGGAAAGGGGTTAGATGAAAGGAGCTTATTTGCTTTAACTTACCTTCTATTTCACTTAAAGGTGAACCTAAAACACAATATTAATGCAGTAAACATACAGAACTATACAAAATATCAGATAAAAACTTACATTTAACGTCCAGATGTATGATGCTTTCTTCTCTCTTTTTCATGTTAACAGCAACACATTTATAACTTCCATTGTCCTCTTTCTTGATTGATGTAAAGTTGAGATTAGCCCTACTCCACCCTGATGAGATGTTCACTTCACCCTGCATCCATGACACCACTGGGGTTGGGTTACCTTCACTGGTTGAACATGGAATTGATATTGAATCACCTTCCTTTACTAAATCAGGTACTGTAGGTGAACTGTTGAACTTTGGAGCAACTAAAAACAGAGAAAAATCCATTTCATGCTTTGATATTTCCAACTGAATTCCTAAAGTACCAATGGCAGCACTTGTATAAATACATACGTATTACTGTCTTACTAGAAAAGAAAAAATCCCAATACCAACATTTCTTAATGGCTGCTTCAAAACCAAGTCTGCTAATAAAGACAACCATAAACTCCAACTTGTACTAATTTCAGATTCAAAGCAAATACAGTGTGAGCTGGTCAAGATGTCGAACACATGCTGAAAATGAAGATGCAGAGAAAAACCCAGTAATGAGGATCTAGTTACTTTATCTTTCATTAAGGAACTTAAAAAGAAGCAAGAGCAGCTTTGAAAAGTGACTTTACAACGCTTTTGGATAAAACTAACCAACGCTTCACTAATACTAATGACTAAAACAAAAAACTAAACAATCAATACAAAACCTTTGTGATAAAGTTGATGGATTGAAAATTTGCTTGCAAAGAAGCAATCTTTATTTCAACAGTCTACATGAGTTTAAACTGTCGTTGAATAACCTACAGTAAATGTTTTTTCTAGCAACAACTACATTATTCTAAAAGCCCATCAAGTTTGCAAGAATAACCCAGACAAAACCAGAACTACCATCATAACTAAGTACAGCAACTTCAAAACAGAAAAAGCAACTATTGGAAATTTAATATTAGATACGCTGGCCCAAAAGTTTGGAACAACATTAATATTGATGAGTCTCTAAAACTCTTGGGCTTGCGCTCCTTTAAAACACTGCTGACATTAAAATTACTTCATTTGTATTGAAATTCTGACTTTGAATATTTTCTATAATTTCAATTTTAATATTTTTTAGAGTTTAGTTTTATTTTATTTTATTTTTTTTCAGTATAATATTTCATACAAATGTTCAGTCAAAAGTTTCTTCCATACTTTTTTTTTGCACATTTTTGTTCAAAAGTAACTGAAAACTAATTAGTAATATTAATGGGCACCCGACCAGATTAGCTCTATATAGTTATTTTCGGGTGTCCAGCCATTTTATTGTAATATATTATCTAAATAGCTAATCTAATTATTTTATGAATGTAACATCAGGTACAAATAAAACAAAGTTGTTGTCAAAGCAAAGAATAAAAAGGCCTGAAAGGTATAAATATATTTGCCAATGAAAGGTAACATAGCATTTCTAAGATATGAAAAGCTTGATGTGCACCATGCAATAAAGTGCATGATGCAACAAGCTATCTTTGAACCCTCGCACTTAGAACTTCAAATAAAGGTTGTGGTTCTTAGTGCAGCTCCTCTTGGAGTGAATACTTGTAACAGAACTTTTGGATCATTTATATGATAAGATCTCTAGAATACTGCGATATTATATTTGCACATTTAAATTTAGGTTTATGTTTCATCTACCAAACAAATGAACAACTAATTTTTCACTATTTACAATTCATGAATCTGACAGTGGTCCAATTAGCTTTGATAGTGATACTGTAGATTAGCTGCTCTTTCTTTTAATCCATGGCATAAAACTTTACCAAAAACTTTTCTCATGATGTACATTTAAGGTTAACAGATTTATTTTAATTGATCACTAATCACCAATTTACAGCTGCAATAGAGCAGGAATAGGTGAAACATGACTGAAAGAAAATGCTTAAAAGTTTTCAGGTATTCCTGTTCATTTCATTATCTTTACAATTGATTAAATAGTTTTGATAATTATAATTGTTAACCCATTAAGGGATCAGGGAATTCCACACTTCAAATGCTTTTGTCATTAGCCTCAAAACAATTCTGACCCTCTGACCTTTCTAGAATATTTGATACACTCTACAACACTATTTTACACATTAATTAAAGCAAAAAAACCTCAAATACAGCCATTGGCAATGTGTAGAATAAAAAAATCAATAACTATTAATTTGAATGCAGATTAGAATACAAGAAATTGTTTATCTCAAACCAGCTAATTCCCTTTTAAAAAAAATGCGACATATTCGGCTAACCTTCTCCAATGCCCCTTCCACCAAATCTACTTTTACATTCTGATCCCACAAATTCTTCTTATTCATAATTTTTTGCAATTGCTCTTTCCAGCGATTGATATAAAAAGATTTCATGGTCACAATTTTGTGACTGGTTGCAAAATTTTAGGAGCAAAACGTCTGGCAAACACTTTTTTTATTGACTGTCAGAGATATACATTGGTCGCAACATTGTGACTGCTATTGAAGTTTTGATCGCAATTGGAAAAATTTAGTCACAAATCGTAACTTTCAGCCCTGTTTCCACTCTTTCTTACTGATATTCAGCCTACCGGCCCATCATGCATCTTCCACCATCTACATCATTCCCATACTTTTTAATTGAATTTACAAGATTAAACACCTTACTCAGATGCTGGCCATCGTATCTCTTTCACCACTTTTGCTACAATGTCTTTTGGTGATTCTTCATGTTATTGTAATTGACCTTATTCTCAGCAGTTTCGTTTTTACACACTTACCTGAGCACATCCTTCTTTTTTGCTATCCCTCCCTTTATCACAAATGTTTGAGATACAGTACAGTACTATTCAAATTGTTTTAATCATTAAATAATTGCACAGAAAACGTTCAACTGAAAATGTGCAGTTTGTCAGAGTAACTTGATAGCCAGCATTAAGAACATTTTAATGTTTATGTCCCTAATTTAAGAATCAATTTTTCGGTATGAGTCAATGAGGCATGAGTCATTAGTTATGAGTCAGGTCAGCGGTTTTTAAAATTCAAAATAGCAAACATCATAAGACTCAAGAGTACTTAAAGTACAGCTGACTGCGAGTTCGATGGTTCACTACAACCCCAACCCCAACTCCAAATCGCTAACCTGACTCATAACTTGTCTCATGGCTCATTGACTTATAACTCATACTGTAGCTCATTGATTCATTTGACTCACAAAACAGGAGTTCTCCTAAGTATCAAACATTTTCAAATTTTCGTGGCCACAGCTCAAAAATTGATTTAGCTCAAATTTTGTCTAAATAAAAACCATTAGGTCTCCAGAAGTCCTTTATTGTTTTTAAAGTTAAGTGCAATTTTCATTTTGAGAAATTGGCAGTTTACAAATGAACCCTAGAAATCACACTGGATTATGCTGTATGGTCGTGTTTGTACAGCTCTCTTGCGTAAGTTTGTAATTTTCATAATTTTGTATTATTGTAGGCAAAAACAACCAGATAAAAACAATTAAATAAGCACACGTAGCTAGTTTGATTGACAACATATTCACAAATGATCCACTTAGTTATTCTGTAAATGGCCTTTTTCTGAATGATTTATCTGACCATTTGCCTATTTTTGCTCTTTTCTCTGGTAACTGCTGTGTACAAAATAAAGACAAATACATCACATTCCGGGATAAAAGAAATATTATGCTTACTGACTGGTTATTGCAAGTTACTTGCCTGGGAAATGACTCTAGTAAGCAGTTCTCTGTCTTTTATAAAAAGTTAAACACACTCATTCATAAACATGCCCATCTAATATATGTATCTAATAGAAAAGTTAAACAATTCATGAAACCCTGGAACACAAAAGACATGAAGACTGCCTTATGTAAAAAGATTTACCTGTTTAAATCAAATTATTTAGAGATATATAAGCTATATAATTTATATAGAAACATGATACCAATATTATATGTGCAAGCAAGAAGTTGTCTAAGAAGAAGTTAACTAAAAATTAATAAATTTTCCCCTTTGGTATGTATATGAACCTTCAAAAGTTGCTGATAATTTATCATGAATGCCCATTTTGCCACTTTGGGACAATGACTGGCAGTCAAAGTAACTTTCTCTCTCCCTCTATCCCCGAGTGGAAGGTATGACATTCTGTGGGAGCATTATCTTTCAAGATCACCTTCCATTTATTTCTATCCAGGGCTGCTGCTGGGTCCAAGTTGAACTCCCGGGGGTCACTGCAGATAACTTCCACAAAGGTCTTTCTCGGCAAACCTCTTAACGTTTTGTCTTTCGGTGTCTAGGGTTGACACTCTGGCAGTCCATGCATTAACACACTTTACATGGCTGAACCATCTATGACATCAACAGGTGATGGCTAGTCCAAGGTCAAGGATGCTAAGCTCTTTTCAGGCCTAACATCCATCTGACCATGGAGCTCTCATTTCTGTTAAGACAGTCTAGGTCTGTCTTTTTAAGGGCCCAGCACTTGCTAGCATACAACATGGCACCTCTGATACATGAATTATAGTTGGAGCCTCTGGTTTTGAGAGGGAGGATGAGTGAGGATGGGTCCCCATGCTGTTCTGATTCAAGAGACAGTGGCTGTCTCACATCCTCCACCAGCTGAGATCGAATTGCCAAGGTTTATACTAGATATCATCAGCTTTGTCTCAGCCATGTTATTATGCAGTGCGTTTGCCTTTAGTCCAGATTTCCAGCAACATAGTTTTGCCAGAAGATTGCCCATTGAGTCTGAGATAGTAGCCAGATTATCTGTATATAGCAGCTCACAGGAACAACCAGTGTACAAGTCACGGGAGAGGGCCTTGATAACAATAATGAAAAAGTGGGGAAACAAGGTAGATCCTTGATGGGCATTTTTGAAACATTTTTAGGTTTACTTATCAACTTGAAATAATTTTGACACTTTTGTTTTTCACTTAGTAGGGCCTGGAGAAATATCAATGGAAATTATCTCAATGCCTGCTTATGTATGTAAGTGTAGAAGTTTTTTTATTTTTTCTCTTGGTTTATGATTTTTTTATACAGTTTTTGTATTTAGCTTTCCGTGTATGTGTGTATGCCTATAGGATTTGCACAAAGTTTTTTACAAAATAGCTGACAAAGCCACTTTAGTGATATTTTTATTATAATATCAATGTCTGCCTTGATCTAAGGTAGGCCATTCTGTACAAGCCTTTATGGTTTTTTTGATGCTTCTCCCAGCTGCAATATTCTATAGATGTAATTATTGTAATGAATATGCTTTGTATTTTAAGTGGCAAATAAATAAACAAACCAAACAATAAATTATATATCTAATGGCATCTACTCTTGTCCAGTTTGCTTGCTAAAAATTAATGTGTAAGCCTTATGCTCTCTATGTTCCTTTAGCTGAGATATTTAACACTTTCATCCAACATGAAGTTTTCTTTAGAAAACTGACAATGTTTAAAATAATTCCTATTTTTAAGACTGATGATGAAACTGACCTGAACAACTTTAGACCCATCTTGCTACTATCTTCTTTTAATAGAATTTTCAAGAAGCTTATATTTAAGACATTAAATCTTACATGGTTAAGAAACAAATAGTTTCTCAGTATTGGTTTTTGGTGAAAGCCATTCAACAGAGCATGCGATTTGAGATATAATTGTTAATAAAATTGAAACAAATATGGCCAAAACACATTACTCCTGTGGAATAATTATTGATTTGAACAAAGCAATTACCCAACCAATCACAACATAATTATTATTGGGAAATCTCCATCATTATGGAATAAGAGGAATAATTAACAAATGGTTAAAGCACATGTGTTGTAATATCATATGTGGGAGTTCTAACGTGCTAAAATAGAGATTGAGTCCATATAAAAAAAATTTTTCATCAATTTGTTTTATGGATTTTGCAGGAGAATAAACATTTCAAGGATTCTCAACACCTTCTCAGAATACAAATGACTGTAAATAAATTTATTCGTTGGATTTGATTTTTAAGTTTTAGTTTGTAATTACTACTTTTTGGAACAGAATTTGTTACCTTTCTGGACTGGAATCGCCGAATGACCCACCAAAACTATCAGATTTTATTGCATATACTGTAGGTCTCAAGATTAGACATGACTTTATTGTTGATGTTCAGAAATATAGAATTATCATGAGCGTAGTTACTTTAAGAAAATCAGTTATGAGATGATCACAAATGGCCATCCAACAGTAAACACCTTGGCCGTAATCAAGAGGCTCGTTTATGGTTGTATTATCCTGGAACAAAGATCTATACACAGTCAATGATTTGAGATGGCTGTTCTTCTGAAAAGATCAGGCCCGATCCAAATGACCCTCTACTTAAAGCGGTACCTCAAAAAAACTATAATGAAAGAACTTTTCAGTCACTGGTGAAGAACAGAGTCAAGGTCACAGTCATAATACCTTCCATCTGCAGCTTGAAGAATTTAGTGTACTTCCTGCACCAGAAGCAATCATCAAATTAATCAAACTCAACTAAAATAAAACAAGTGTAGGTGAAACAACAAGATGCTGCAACTGCAGTATGACCAAATTGAACTGTACTGACTGGTGTGAATGTTCTGACAGGGGTGAACCATGTAGTAACCTGAGACAGAACAATGCTAGGCTTGGCAGTGATGATCTACATATTAACTTCTTTTTATCACAGCTTGTTATGCTAATGAAAATGCTTTGGGTAAGTCAGGTTTGTCAAAGTGATATCAAATAAAATCAAAATCAATAGCAATTTAAAGGAACTTTTTTTCTAACATGACAAGGCTGATGATAGTTAACAGATAGTTTACAACAATATAGCCCTGAAAAAGATATCTTTTTGTTAGCTACAAAATAGATGGGAAGCCATTCCGTTTTAGAGACTTGTTTCAATGCTATTTCTGTCATGTGATCATCCACAAACAAGGCTTCTGATAAAGTGCAATAAAAAACCTGAAATTATGCAGCAGTTCAGGGCTCAATATGCGGTGTTTCAAAGCTCATTATGCGGTAATTTATGAAATTCTTTTTAGCTTATTTTAAGCTTTTATACGTAACCTGTTAGGAGAAAAACTTTGTTCAGCGCACTTAAAAGATTTTTCGTTATGGACGAAAGAGAATGCATTTTAGAATTAATTCAGTACCAGATCCCTAATGCGTGAAGCAACGCAAAAACTCATGACTGTTTTTGTTGACAGGAGCACCTAAAGTAGTGTTTAACTTCGCTCCAAGAAGGCGGACTATACATAAAATGTCATATTTGTGTTCGGAATAGAATAGAATTGCAGAATATTTTTTTTCGTTTGGTGGGTCTTGCAGGAAATTTATTTTCAAAATCTTCAAACTTCCCTCAAAAGTGTAATGTTTTGCTCTAAAAAATGAGCTCTAACGTATTTAAAAAACCCATTGAAATGTATTTTAAAATAACTAATTAGCTTTCTAAACAATTTGTCTCCTTTGTGGTAAAAAAAGCAGACGAAATTTACAAGCACCTGAGATGCTCGAGTTTTCTGATAAAAAGAATTTAGAAGTTAAAAATATAATTTTGAAATCAAGCCGTGCTACATTTAAGTGCAGCTTTCTTCATTTTATACCGTTTAAAAAAGGATGAGTACTTTTTGGTTATGATACTAAGTATTTGTTTCAGTGTCAATTTACAGCGAAAATTTATATCTTTTTCGTGCCAGTAGGCAACAAGTCATAAGTTTTTATTATTTTTTTTTTTACACACGCATGCGTATTGTAATCAGATTGCACCACAGATTGCAAAGATTTGTTTGCGAAGATTAATGTCCGTAATTTTCAATTTTATTGAAAGGTTGAATTTAGTCAGTGTTTAGTCAAAGTTTCAATCTAGATCAAATTATCACTGCTTATTTTAATAGAAAATATTCAAACAAGCTTAATATATAAAGAGTAACTTTTCAAAGATCGAACACAACTTTTCTCACGGGAACCAGTGAATTTTGAAGTCAGCATTAGCTGGAATGAAACTGAGTCTTCAGGAAGTAACCGGTTCAATCGCGAGGTGGGTAAAATACAAATTTCATTTACATGCATTTGAAAGTAAATGTCATTTCTGTGCTCATGTGTAGCTTTCGCTTGTGTCGTGGTCCTATAATTCACAGATTGTTTACAAAGCTGTCAGAGCAGAAAATGTCGAACACCGCGAGTTTAACTTTCCAAAGTCATAGCAACTGCATTGTTTTACACGTGTTTTGGTTTCTAACGAATGTAGCAAATAATTCAGGGGCCTCAAACAACTAGGTTGTTTTCCAGGCAATGTTTTTGCAATGAATTACTGGGAAATTGCATTATAAAGCACTACAAAAAAAACTGTCACAGGGTTGTACCATTTTTATTGACTCGAGTTATGTTATTTGTAAGAATTAGGCCAATGAAAATTGATATCATGTTTCTCGTCAGCGCCCGCATGGGATTTAGCCACCGCGTTGAAAATTTTCATTATTCATTATTTTCGAAAAACAAAGATATTAGTGGTTCATCAACAATTTGATCTCAAATTTTTGGTTCGAAAATATTTTTCCTGCTTTTTTCGATTAAAAAATCGTTGTCACACCAGAACGACACTTGCAAGTTTTGATTTCATCGCGTGCACCACATGTCGTGCGATCTTGTCTAAAAGTACATACGAGTGACCACGAATGACCACAGAGTGCTTTTTTGACACAGCAAAACATCTAAAACTTTCCAGATTAAACTCCGGTTGTATAATTGTTTAAAGGATACTCATTCTGTCCTGTTTTCTTCGATATCAATGATATTATCAACTAAAAAAACAGCTTTATGCCTTCAAAACGACTATACTTGTCCAATATTGAAAATTAATGAATAATGAAAAATGAAAAATTCCCT
>JAOTRI020112945.1:0-12836 GCA_028564885.2 Zoanthus sanctaehelenae | reverse complement strand
GTACAGATAAACTTCTAGCTGGAGCTTGGTAAACTTTTTCGCGCCATTTTAACTTGCTACAACTTCATTCACGCATCTCATGGACACTTTGTAACTTGATCAAAAAAATAAATTCTCGTTTTGGATAAATCTTTTAATTGAAAATGAAATATATATAATAAAAGAAATGGTTCATAGGTACAGCGTGCATCTATCGAGTTTTTGAGCACTTGGGAGGTTGCTTAAGCACTCAAAAAGCAAGAGAAGCACTCAGCTTCGCGGCTTCGTGCTTCTCTTACGCTTTTTTTGTGCTTAGCAACCTCCCGCGTGCTTAATAACTCGATAGATGCACTTTACCTATGAACCATTTCTTTAATCTTTGGCTATAGTAAAACTATTTTTCATTTCGGTAATGTTTTACCTGTATTATTTTTTAGTATGTTTCACAATTTTTTAAGCTTGCAAACATAAATATTTGATTGAACTTGATTGCTTTTTTTCGCGCGGATTTATGAATATTAAGAATGGACAGCAATGTTTTCAATGTTTGGACTTTGACACTCAAAAAGGGCTCAAATGTTCTTTTTTGCAGATCGTGCCGACTGCTTGTAGTTGAAGAAAATTTATTTAAAAAACCTTCAACTTTTATTTAATGCCCAATTACGATTTTTTCTGCATTTCGAAGTAAACAGCATATGACACTTGACGTTGAAAATGCTTTACATCACCTTGAGTTCTTCATTAACAAAACATTTCTAGTTCTCAGCTGGTGGGTATTTGCAGGCCACGCTAGATATTGTTTTAAATATGTACTACAAAACTTTAACCAGAATAGAAACCAGGCAAGAAAACAATATACTTTGTAAGATATTAGTATTTTAAAACTGGTGGAATTTTCCATGCACCTTGAGATGATTTCGAGTGGTAGTTCTCTAGTGCTCAAATTCCAAACAAAATTTAGAAAATATTTGAATATTTTTACTTTTTAGGGAATCTAGATGTTGTTTGTATAGGTATCATACTATTTCAAGTTCAATTTGAAATTAATTTGGACGAGTGAGTTTTTCAAAAAGCTTTAAGCAAAACTCGCAAGTGCAAATTAATTCCAAGTTGAACGAGAAAAACCGTATGATTACTTTTTAATAATATACATGCAAAAAATTCGTGATATCTTGTCATGAAAATCATGCACTTGATGGTAATGTTCGGTTCTCCATACTATTACTTTTCCATTTCAATGATATTTTCATTCTCAAATCACCCTGTTTTTTGAACGGGCAACCACAAAGCAATGCTGTTCTCACAGAGATTTTGTTTTTAGAGCTGGTTTGGAGCTCAGAAAATCTACTCAAGGCGCACGAAACTTGTTTGTGTACGTGCACGAGTTATCAGTTGTGTACGCGCCATTAACGGGAACATGTTGCTATAAAAAACAGCTGCGATTTGATTAGCTAATTCAAATTTCTATTGTGTCTTAACAAACCGAAAAACATTTGTAATTTGCACTGGTGTTACATCTTTTGTAGTGGTGTTACGCTTGAACTGCACTGTTCCTAGCCAATCAGAATTAAGTAATTTTTTCATTTATAAATATAATTAGATAATTAGATAACATACATTGGTGATGGTGATAATGATGATGAAGGTGGTGATAGCAGTGATAATTTAATGGTGATGATCATGGAGTTGGTGATGATGATGATGAGGGAGTTAATGATGAGTGATCATTGTGATCGTTTTGATGGTGGGAGTAACCAATGTGATTGGAATGATATGGAGTTGGTGATGGGAGTGTTCGTTGTGATGGTGATAATGATGGGAGTGATCACTGTGATCGTGTTGATGATGGGAGTAATCAATGTGATGGGAATGATGATGGAGTTGGTGATGGGAGTGTTCGTTGTGATGGTGATAATGATGAGAGTGATTATTGTGATTGTGTTGATAATGGGAGTGATCACTGTGATTGTGATGATGATGGAGTTAATGATGGGAATGTTCGTTGTGATGGTGATAATGATGGGAGTATTCATTGTGATTTTGTTGATGATTGGAGTGATCAGTGTGATTGTGATTATGATAGAGTTGGTGATGGGAGTGCTCATTGTGATTGTGATGATGATGTAGTTGGTGATGGTAATAATGATGGAAGTGACAGTTGTGATAGGGATGATGATTGGGAAGGTGATGGTGAGAAGAATGGGATGTTCCATTGTGATTGGGATGATGATGGTGGTGGCAATGGTTATGATAGTGATGTTGAAGATGGTAACACTGGCAATCATAATAGTGGAGGCGGTAGCTATTGGTTGTTATAGAGACTGCAGTGAGTTAATATTAGTTACTATTAATTCACTTTTTATGAATTTAAGAACTTCGGTACAGAATCAGAAGGGGAAGAAGACGGCAAAGAAGAGACTACAGATATCTCTCAGGAAAATGTAAGGAAAACATATTGCAAACTTAAGAAAAATATCTTATATTAGTTTCTGTTTTGTATTTACATAGTTTTAACTAGGATCTCTTCACATACATACCTGAACAGACATAACTGAAGGGCTGCTGAAAATAGTTACAGTTTAACAACCTGATTACTAAATTGCGTTCAATTGTACCATTGTTTTCGGTTCCATTAAATCGCCACTCATTACCAAAGTTCCTTTTGTTGGTTTCTTTCAAGAACGTTGGCTTCATAAACCTAAACACTCCTTTCTCAAAATTTACTATCATACTTATATTATCTTAAAAACTAAAATTTGTAAAGTTTGTCCTTATTTTCATACCTTGAAAATTTTACCTGGGCGAATACTCTATTTGTTTTCGGGTAGGGATGTGCAACCCTTACTCAAAATTCTGTTCCTAACCCAGACCTGAAGAATGTCTAAAATTAATACCTTACCTTAGATATTTCATTCAAACTGTCAAATTGTAAAATTTCCATTCGCGTGTTTACAGGGGTGGCATCACATCTGTGTAGGTTGGTTTGTTAATGCATAAATATATGTTATCATAACCGTCCCTCAACACTTAAAACTTTACCCTATCACAGACAATCAGATCCCTGATCCTTGCCAAATTATATACCTTATCACAGACCCCAAGCAAATATGATACCCTAGTCCAGACTCTAGAGCTCGAAAACCATACCTTATAGGGTGGTAATTATCAGTATACTTTATGTGAACGAGTAACTCCCACCCTCTCTTTCCGGAAGCTATACTTACTTTTAGAGTCTGTTAGTTGTTAGAATATAATTCAGAGGTTTTATCATGGTGTGAGAATGTTAGACTGTAAGGTTTAGAGCAGGTTTGGAGCTCAGAAAATCTACTCAAGGCGCACTCCATCGCCCGCCATTTTAAATTTAAAATTATTTTAGCTAGAAACTTGTTTGTGTACGCGCCATCAACGCGAACATGTTGCTACGATTTTCTATTATTTCTTAACCAATCGCAAAACAATTGTAATTTGCACTGGTGTTATACGTTTTGCACTGGTATTACACTTTTTTGCACTGGTTTTACGCTTAAACTGCACTGCTCTTAGCCAATCAGAATTGAGTAATTTTTTCATGTATTTTGTTAAACTCTGATTAAACGATGTGCTAGAAAAATGAAGAAGATCCAAGCCGCGTGAAATTAACAATGAATTTGTCTTCAAACAAACTACTACGGCCCAAATCTGTTTACGAACGACTGGATGCTATCAACGCAACCAGAAGGAGCTTTGGAGGACTACATAGAGGCATATTTTATTATCAGATACAATAATAATCAAAACAGCTCTAGATGTGTTATTAGCAGCTTTTTGCTTCGGGTAAATCTGCAAATGGCTAGACTTTTACGTTTTCTCTTGCAATAAGGACTTTAGTCTTTAAACCGGAGGTCCTCCGAGACCAGAATGTCTCAGTATGTGCTTCTATTATGCCTTTCGAGTTTTATCTTTTGGGTCAAAAGTCCTCGGTGGTGACCTGCTTCTTCTTGTATTTCACAGATCCCTGTATAGTGGATTCTATATTTCGTTGGAGCAATGGTTTTATTTACATATTTTCGGGCTCGGATTACTATCGTTATAACGAGGCGCTACCGGGCATTGATTCAGACTACCCTCGGAGAATTGGCAAGTACTGGAAAGGTATACCGGACAATATTGATGCTGTATTCCGCTGGAAAAATGGGATAACTTATTTCTTTAAAACCAATGAATACTACAGATACAACGATACTACACGGGCTGTTGACTCTGGGTATCCTAAACGTATTAACCACTTCTGGGATGGTGTCCCTAACAACGTCGATGATGTCATCAGGTATTATCAAGTTTATTCGTATTTATGTATTTTTGAAATTTTTGTTAGATTTAAAATATAATTTCTATGATGCAGTAGTTTTTGCATTGATCAGAATCTATCCAGAGAAACTTTCTAAGAATCTAAATTTATTGGGAAAAATAGTTTTACTTTCTTACTAAATTTGATAAATAAACATTTTTAAACACATTTTATAACTTGACGTTTATATTCGCTATCTGTGTTCTGTTTTTGATAAGACTACATGATTGCTGAAGGAAACGAGTTTACATAAATGTCGCTACATTGCCTGTTTTATACATACAGCTTGAATATTTGATGAATATTCAAGTTGTATGTGAAAAGTAAAGAGTTTTTGAACTGTTGTCCTTCGTTGTAGGCTAAAGTATTTTCCCGATAAAACATTTAAAATTAAAAAGCATATATATTTGCAATTGAGTACAAAAAAATATGTAGATTCGCTAAACCTCAGACGAAACACGCCTTAAACAACCTTCCCTGATTTTCTTCAATGCTCTTATTCTGTAGCTATAGCAATGGATTCACATACTTCTTTAAAGGCTCAGATTACTACAAATTTGATCATAACACCCTTAAAGTGCCACGTGGTTATCCTAAGAAAATCAGCGATTACTGGGTGGACGTGCCAAGTAACATTGAGGCTGCTTTTAGCTGGTACAATGGGGGAGTGTATTTCTTCAAAGATTGTCGATTTTGGTTTTTTCTTCACGACGAACCAGAGGGCTTCATTGGAGTTGAAAGTGAGAATTATCCGAACTCTTTAAAGCAATGGTGGAAGCATAACGTGACATTTTCTGGCTATACTGTGATTAGGTAAGTCGGAGTAACTTGTAAACACTAATAGCTTACTGCGCATGTTATGAAACAGGAATATAACAATTTAATTACGAGGCCTCGATGAAGAAATACACCTTTATCAATATTTTTAGTCTTTTTTGTAACCATTTGATATATATGCAACATTTTTACTCAAATGTTGGTTCTTATTTATTTCTTATTTATTGTTCTTAAGTTTTATTGCATAGTACACGCGCCACTCGTAGATTTCATATAAAACTACATCCGGGATACCTGTGACATATTTTCCATATCCTCACCAGTGAAGATACTGTTGACGTCATTCCTTTGCTTTTCCAGTCTTTTTCGTTTAGTTTTCTCTATTCAGTCGAAACACTCGTATCTATGTAATAAGAAGAAAATTACACTCGTAGATAAACTTCATATGTTCGCGTTACCGTCTAATATCCTCTATATGTATATATCAACAATTTTAAGATCTTTCAGATAAATGCTTTGTAAATTAAACTTTCTTGGATAAGGATGTTAATTGTCAGGCCCTTGGAGACATTTGTGTGCTTATGTGTTCATGGTGACCACTAGCAGTTGCCTTTGGCTAGCTAAATAAATTTACACCAAAACATAGTCATTATTGATATTAGTATTGTTTTATTAGTATTATTATTATTATTATAAATATCATTGTTGTTATTATTATTGTTTTTTAAACATTCTTATGTATGATCACAACAGGAGTTGCTATGGTAACACTTATTTCTACATGGGTAAATTATACTGGCGGTATAACGACTTTCTGGACCAGGTTGATCTGCTCTATCCAAATTTGCTTCTATCACGTGATGGAATACCGCATGGTGTTGACGCTGCTTTTACGTGGAGCAATGGATTGATTTACTTCTTCAAAACGCCTGACTATTATGGTTATAATGAAACTCAAGGTCGAGTTCTTCCTGGATATCCAAGAAAAATTAGTACTTTTTGGAAAGGTGTACCAAACTCCATTGATGCAGTGTTTAGGTAAAAACAATAATGTAAAATTAAGAAAATAATTTTGAATAATATTAACTGACGCACCCAAACTGATCATGAATAAGAAGTTTAAATTCGCATGTTTTCATAAGACACATGCGCAATGTACGTTGTTAAAGTGTTGCGCAATGTTACTAAGCAACTGAAGCACGCGAGCAGCAGTTCATAACTTAAATTTAGTAAAAAGCATTGGCTCTATCTGTTCATTGGATAGTCTTTCAAAAACACAATTCATTGCAAGCGTTGCGTGTCATCAGAGCGCCCTGGCGGAACATCATCGGCAATTGGGCGATCAGTTATGAGGACGTAAAACAAATAAAAATAATTTTTTTTTAAATAAATGCATCAAATAGCTTTGGAAATACAAGTTTGTTTTAGTGACGTAAGTGAAATTTCAACTAGGCTAGTCAACAGCAGAAGTATCAAGCGCCTTCACTCTTGACTATTTCCTGCAAGTTTGAGATAGCATTTAATGACTAACTGACTGACCGATCGACAGACCAACTGACCGATTATCTGACTGGCCTGACCAAATGAACGACCGACCGATTGATAAAAGCCAGACGATTGATTACATATATATCTTTAAATTCTCCCTCCAGGTATGTGAATGGTAAAACGTATTTCTTCAATGGCTCCTCCTACTACCGTTTCAATGATACAACACTGAGCATAGATCCATTTTATCCCAGACCAATTGAATATTTCTGGCGTGGTGTTCCTGATAATATTGACTCTGTTTTCACTTGGTCCAACGGACAAACCTATTTTTTCAAGGGAAACTGGTATTACAGGTTCAATTGCAAGACGCTCACGGTAGACAAAGGATACCCAAGGCACGTGTCTGCGTGGCGAGGAGTGCTTTATAATCCATAGCGCTCGTCGGTTTTGCGTAGATTATCATAACAAAGTGAAATTAAAAATGCTCTGGATAATAAAAACACATTATAAAAGTTTCCCAGATGTGAAAATATTCATATATTTCTAGAATTACGCAAGCGGCCTTGGTTCTAATGGGTTGGGAAGAGGCTGAATGATCCATCGAAAAGGCCTGAATAGCTAGAAGAGGCTAGTCTAAGTTCAACAAAGAATCACTTTGACTTTGGCAAAATTGTTAGCATATACTCGAATCAAACTTTCTCGGGTAAAACTCAGTCCCAACTCCGATGCCAAATCGGATGGCTGACTTGGTATTTCGATATCTTCCGGCAGTTGAAATATTAAGCCTCTGTGAAAGCTAGATTTTAGTGTCCCTTATCGTGTTAAAAGAAAGTTAAGGCCACTCTCTACCCTAAATTTTGGTGGAGAGTGAATAATTATAAGTTGAGAGAAGTATTTGAGTGTGAAGAATTTGGGGTTGACCGCCAAACCGTCCCACCAGACCATGCGAAGGTCCAACTTGGTTAGAGGACGGTTTGGCGATTTTCTATCAAATATTAACTACAAAATTAATTTTTAAACTTCACTAAAATTCACCCAAATTCAGATTTCCCTTAAAAAACTACATTTAAAAAACTTATCTCCTCCCAAAAAACCTGAAAATATTTACGAGGCTTCCTTTTTACTTAATCTGTAAAGTGATTATTGCCTTTCGAGATATCATCAAAAGTGTCACAAAAAGTAGCGAAAAAAGGTCCATAGGGTAGAGAGTGGCCTTAAAAGATCTGAAAGATCGGAGTATGAATATTTGAGAGATTATCACGATGTGTTTTCTTTCATATATTTTTTAGATTCGATCAAGCAAAGGATACGCACACTTTTTTAGAACCAGTAAATTTTGATGTTCTTATTTGAGGGTATTTAATTTCAGACTCAAAATCTTCTTAGTCATGTCAAGTAAAAGCTGTCATGGACGGTGCGTGCGTTTAGTTTACTATTTGTTCTGTTTTATTCTTTTTTTTTTTTTATTTTAGGACGATTTTAGCCTCTGTGTTCCGTCAAATTTGAGTTTAAAAAAGTGTAGTTTCACTTTTTAAATTTAGTTTCTCCATCCCCATTTAGTTTAATAGTTCGTTAAGTTAACCTGTTCTATTTACGTTTTATGAAAGTTTGCCTATAAAAAACTGTTTACTATATTCTGTTTTTAGTGGCAATATTCAATCGAAAATATAAAGGGCTAAGAAAAATTTGTACGGAATAACTGATTTGACACCTTGACAGGGAACTTGATGGAGTGGGACGTAGAGAAACCTAGAGAATGAACGAACTATTCACTAGTATGAGCTGCGACTGTGTTTCTAAAGAAACAAATTAGTGATAAATATGTAAATTTTACATCGTATTATATTGAACAGAGAAAACTCACTGACATTTCAAGCCTTAGTTCTTCGTCGGAGTAAAAGTAGTTGTTTTCAGTGTTTGTTTCTGACGTATGTAGCAGTGGTGTGAACAAAACCTACGCAAACAAAATTTAAATCTCATATTATTATGGCTCACATTAGAGTGACTTTTCTAAATTTATGAAAAACCATAAAATTATTATGGTGTTCTTCAGTCTCTTGTAACAACAATTTTAAGAGTAACACGTAATAAGTATTTCAATTGAGATAATTGTTAAAAATATTGTTTCATTGTCTTTTGTAATATCAGAACTAAAGATTCAAGTGTCGTTTAGTTTTACAAATTAGGTCTCTTAAATGATTCCCGAGTTTTTGTGACCCTAGCTCCTCTCGTAATTAAAAGATAACTTGAGAATGGATTTAAGAGATCTTATTGCTCATTTTACCCAACAAAAACCAAACGTTCAACATACTAACTCACCGACACCTACACTTGTTTTCAAAGAATTCATAACTTTGATACACGGCTTGATATTTTCGTGTCATAACAGGATATTCTTATTATATAATAATATTATATATTTAGTTCGATTTGATACTTAGATTAAAAAGTTATTGGAAGGTGGAATTTCTTTATAACACAAATGCCAAAGATGAACTTAAGTCTGAAAATTGGTTTATCTCTTAAATTGTTCTCTTTAAAAAATTGAAAACAGAAATATAATTTTTCAATGATGACGTGTTTTCTTTTTGTTTATATATTCTATGTATTTTAATTCAGATTTAATACCGTCGGATTATATTCAATTTTAAAAATGAAATCTGAGTGCGTCTTTTTTCCAATTTTTGGTTTGTCAAACATCAACTAGAATTAATCTTTTTTAGAGTTAAACAAATACGTTGACATATTTTATTCAGTTGGTTAAAAATGCTTAAACTGATAAAATTATTTACATAAAGAGTAAAAAGACTTGACCATCCAACCGAAACCAATCCACAAAGAATGACGCCATGAGTGCATCTCATTCAATCTTAAGGGAATAATTACAAACATAATATTTGAATGGTTTGATTGTAAATTCTTCACAATTGTCGCAACTGCGGATGCGAATTAAAGACTTTCTCTGTGTTCAAAAATCTTCAAGCGATCACTGTTGATACATGGGTCGTACCAAGAGCGATCCGTTTCAAGCCAATGGCCAAGCAAACGGCATTTTTAGCTTTGTCGACAGAAACCTTATTCCGTACAAGTTGTTTTACTTTTTATCATACGCAGGTTATGGTGCGTTGTTTGCTTATCTCCCACTGTATCTGAAACAGTTTGGTCTCCTGGCCGTTCATGCGGGGTTGATCGTTGGTGTGAGAAACTTGGTACAAATGGTAGCTTCTCCGTTTTGGGGTGCATTGGCAGACAAATACAAGCGAAGGAAGTTGATAATCATATTATCTGTCTCAATATGGACAACAAAGTCGCTGTTAATTATGATGGTACAGCCCAAAGAACAACAGTGCTTAATTGTTCAAGGAAACAGAAGTTCTCAATCAGTTATAAAGTTTTATGATGAAGCAACTGAAATGGAAGACTTTCAACAGCTTAAATTGAAAAACTCAGATCTACCAAACAATCATCATTTTAAACAAAACTCATCTGAATCATTTCAGGAAAAATCCTTGTTTTTAAAAGCCACACCAAGGAGAGCCATCAAAAATGAATCCCAAGAACAAAAGAGTTCTTTGTCAAACTTAACTCCTCATTATTCGAGACTAACAGACCGAGATGAACTTAAGAGGATATTTCTGATTGTATTTTTGTTATCAGTGTTTGGCGAGCTGCTAGGAAGTGCTGGCACATACTCTTTAGTGGATTCCTCCACTGTGGAGTATTTGGGAGAGCAATCAGACTATTTCGGTCAAGTGAGAATGTTTTCCCACATGGGCCTTGGGTTTTCTGTTTGCATCGTCGGTATAGTAGTCGATCACTTTCAAAAAGTAGTCTGTGGTGAACACCTCAAAAGCTATATTATTATATTTTATTTTTTTGCCGGATTTATGCTTTTAAGTTTTGTTTGCAGTTTCTTTCTAAAGATGGTGTACCGAGATGGTTCAACAGAAAAAGAAGAAGATCCTTCACTCACGTGCTTCAGATTGTTCGGAAATATCCGACTGTGCTCGGTTTTGTTGGCTTCAACCAACGCTGGAATGTGTATCGGATTGACAATGAATTTTAATCTTTGGTATCTGGACGACCTCGGGGTGAATTCTCTATCATTAGGAATTGCTGGAGGATTACACTACTGTGTTGATGTGCTAATGTTTTTCTTGTCGAAATATATTATGAGTTATTTTGGTCACATTCAAGTCATCGGTGGTTGTCTAGCAATGTACACGACAACTTTTGTTATTATGTCCTATGTGAAAACCCCCGGACTTGGCATGGCTATCTTTGTACTCCAGGGGGGAGGATTTGGTCTCTGTTGGTCTACCGTTGTGGCCTACGTAGGCAAGTGTTCTATTGTCTACGGAAAAGCTAACTTTATGCAAGGTAAGTTTACAACCAGCTATAAGATGTAACCTTGTTTTCGTCTCAAATTCGCGGCTTTGTTAATTGCTTTGGAATAAAACAGTGTAGAATATTAACCAAATTAATCTGCTATATATATTATTATATTTATAATATGCTTAAAAGTTAACGTTATATATTATATATATAAGAACAACAAAAATATCGATAATAAACGCTTTTTCATGAGAACAACTTTATATGAACAATTGCAACGAGACTCAAATTGGCCGACAATTAAGAACAATCTCAGGCTGGGCTCAGAATAGTTTGAAAATGTTTTATACCTCACCAAAAACTCATAAATTAGCTTAGAAACACAATACAAAACATGTGAAATCTCACGGTGTTTCAAATTTATTATGAAATACACGGCATATAGTTCTGCAATGCCTTGGTTTTGTTTCTATTATGTTTTTTCAATTTGATCTGCTAGAAATGAAAATAAAATTAAAAACAAATTGATGCTGAGATCACCAGAAAATTAAGAACAATGGTCACCTCATTAAAAAAGGGTACAACTCAATAATTTAATTAGAGTCTTTTTAGCGGATTATTTTCTTAAACGATGTTACGTATAAAAAATGAAAAGGAAAGGTTTCTTATATATTTATTTTTAAGTTATATGTAATTAAAAATTTACCAAGAAAATATAGCTGACGGGATTTAAAATACTCGTGAAAGGTAAAGGTTAGTTTTAAACATGTAATTCTTTCTTTACCTGAATAAATGAAATGCACGTATCGGCAGCTGAACAGTGAGCATAGAGCTAAGGCCATAAATGGAATGTTTCGTCGGTTTTTCTGCAGAATTATACTTTATAAAAATGAATAGTGTAATTTCGTTTCGGAATGGAGTCCTTCGTCAATTTGAATGAAACAAAGAGCTTGGTGGTTAGCTAGCGTTATCGCTTCGTCAGAATAATTGATCAAAATGTCACTATTATATCTTTTGTCGGCAGGAACAACTGTTCATTTAAACGGTTAGAGCTTCGAAACGCACGCTTTGTGTTAACCTTGCGGCGATGATATTTATCAATTATTCCAAGAGCGCGCGTTGGATATGAGATGCTAAATGGCCAACGAGGCGCGTAGCACCGAATAAAATAATTGTATTATTAAATTTCATGTGCTTTCCAAACCCTTTGATACTTGAAAATGACAAAAGAAAATTATTCTGACATTTTCCAGCTTGGCAACACGTTACACTGTTTGTTTCCATATATGCGCCATGGTCATCAGTATATGAGCTGATAACTGAAATCGGGTGAACCAAAAAAAACGAGATATACTCGAGATATAAGAATAATACTTATAAATATTCAACCTGTAGCGTTGATAATCACAATTTTCTAGCCTTAGATGCTCTTTCGATTAAAAAATGAACTTTCAATTAATACCAGGGATATGAATACAAGTGTGCGTATGTATAACACTATATTAGAATGTTAGATCACTCTTTCCACTGAAGGCCGACTTGGACGATTAGTTCTATGCTGGGCGGACGTTGTTGGCGCAGTTGGTAAGATCTCTGCTTTCCAACCACAAGGTCCCCAGATCGATCCCGGCACTTTGCAGAGATTCGAATAGTTGTTTGAACTTCTTTTCAGTCTAAACTAACTTAGCTTTCCATCCTTCCAGGGTGGGTAAATGAGTAATAGCGACTGCTGGGAGCTAACCTGCGTTGGATTAGTGTCCCGTCCGGCTGAAGTCAAATACTCTTGCATTCCTATTTCATTTATCTACAAATACTCTCATCCGCTTAGAGAAAACTAACTAGCGGTACTGACTAGTTTGAGCTGCGTCGGTGTTTCTAAAGAAACAATTTAGTAATAAATATGTAAATTATACACCGTATAAAAGAG
>JAOTRI020112934.1:0-12836 GCA_028564885.2 Zoanthus sanctaehelenae | reverse complement strand
ATTTGTTCATTTCAAAGGTGATATTTTCGTAACACGAGTTGCATTTTGTTTTCACGATAGCAACAATTTTCGCTTGCAAATCACGTCAGCAATATCGCTTCATGCACAAGTGCGATTCCACGCTAAATACTCTCTTCAATAGCCAATCAGAGCGCGACTTCACCGTTAGCTATGCGATTCTAACATATATCAATCTATGAAATATATATTTATATCCTCTTGAAATTTCTTAACATATATTCTACTAACAAAGAACATCATCTACTGTACCAAAAAAAAGAATTATTTTTGACATTTTCACAAAATTTAACTTTGACCAAAGCGGTAAATACAGTAAAGTGTACAATATCTCCCAACAAGTAATTCCATTGAAAGAAAACCGATTTTCCCACTACTGGAAAATCCTTTTGGCGATACTTTTTCCTTGTCGACGAGCTTATTTAATCAATAATCAAAAAGTTTCAACGCCGAACAGAAATCTTAACTACAAGGCTGCTCTTTATCCACTCAATTTAGTGATTATAGATGTGCAGTGCAGAAAAGAAAGTTATATTTTTCCCACCTGAGATCCACAAAAAGATAACATTTACATTTTTCGTTAGTTTCTCATTTTTCTGAACCGTTGCCAGAAATCGTTTCCAGAACTTTAATTCTTCTTGCAAAATATATAATCTCGTCCAATCGTAAAAGGGTCTTCCTGTACAGTGCACTGTAAGATAATTACCGCACTTTTTCTTCAAAAATCGATAAACAAGTTTTTGGAAAACGTTGAAAACGTTTCTATTAGAGAAAAACCCGCTTCTCTAAATTGCTAAGCAATGAAAAGGTTGCAGGAGAGTGGGCGCTAGTGTTTTCTTTGCCCTTATCTTTAAATGGAACTTTCTTTTGCGAGTATGTGGCTTCCGCTACCTAATCGTTAGGCATGAAGCCAACACTTTTTCACAATGGCTTTCTTTTCTATAAACTTAAGCAATTCTAGGAAGTCAAAACTTCTTCACAATTGCTTTCCTTAATCTATAAACTTTAGTTGCAATTCTAGGAAGCCATCACTTCTTCACAATAGCTTTCCTAATCTATAGCGAAATCCTTTTAAGCCTAGTGGCCCATGGAGCCGGCGCTTATCTCCGGTTTCTGTAGTGTTAAGCAGATGAGAGTCTTTGACTCCCCCTGGACGGGACACTAATCCATCGCAGGTTAGCTCCCAGCAGACGCTGGTACTCATTTACCTACCCCTGGAGGGTGGAAAAATGAGTTGGCTTAGGCGGAAAAGAAGGCCATCCAAATTTTCAACTCTCGGGAAAGTGCCGGGATCGAACTGGGGAACTTGTGGTTGCAAAGCAGAGATCTTACCAACTGCGCCAATTATGTCCGCCCAAATAATTAAAAAAAACGAAAACACATTTTTTGTTTTTTCTGTAAAAAACTCTTAATGACCAAACAAAACATGTATACTAAGACAAATGTAACTGTACATGTATACTATCCAAATTATTCTATAAAGGCAAACAATGAATCATAAAGAATGGAAAAATGCTCATAATTTGAGCAAAATGTATGATCAAAATAGCTACTCAAGACAGTTATAGTTACCAAAGGGCCATGATACTGTATATGAAATAATTCTAATAATAGTTTTCTTAGGAACTCCAGTTTGGTAAGTCACCACGTCCTAATACTTTAGCAATGCTAGGAAGCCAACATGCAATTCAACTCAATCGCTTTCCTAATCTAGGAAGCCAACACTTCTCAATTGGTTTCCTAATCTATAAAGTTTACCAATTCTACGAAGTTAGGGTAAGTCACTACGTCCTAACACTTTAGCAATGCTAGGAAGCCAACAATTCAACCCAATCGCTTTCCTAATCTAGGAAGTTAGCACTTCTTCATTGGTTTCCTAATCTATAAAGTTTACCAATTCTAGGAAGTTAGCACTTCTTCATTGGTTTCCTAATCTATAAAGTTTACCAATTCTAGGAAGATAGCACTTCTTCATTGGTTTCCTGATCCTGAAACTTTAGCTATTCTGCAAAACCAACACTCTTCCTCTTTGAGTTTCGCTTCATAGAGTGTCTGAAAAAGTCATTCATTCTCACCTCTCGTTTGGCTTCTCGCTCCGCCAGCGCTTTTGCAATTCTTTCATCTTCATCATCAACTTTTTGTTTCATCTGCTGTGCTAGTTGATTACGCATCCGTTCCGTGTGCTCTTGAAACGCACTGTATTTAAAATTAAAAACTTATTAGTTTTATAGTTTCTATTTGTGGTGTCAGAATGGAGCAGTTGTTAGCATTTGTACCACCCACCGCTAAGACTCTACTCCTTCTAGAGGTATATCTGGGGTAAGTTCTTGATGAATCTCAATTTTACGTCGAGTATTTTTCTCTGGGCACTTCAGTTTTCCACCATCCTCAAAATCTACTCACAGCTAATACAAATTCACACCTCAAGACTCCATTAAGGGTGAATAGCATAGTCATTACATTATTATTACATTTAGTATTATACACAAGGGAAATGGGATACTTAACTTACAGTTGACACAACAATGAAAAATATGGATCTTGACCCAAATAGGTCAATCAAAATCGCCCTGAGAAAAACAAGACTTATTCTTGAAAGAAACTTACTTGAATAATTCCGTTTCTTTTTGTTTACGCATTCTTGCCATTTTCTATCAAAGAAAGTAACTCAATAAACAACTGCAACACTTTGAATACAACCACGTAAAAAAAGACTTTGAAACAAATAGTTGAGTGTGTGTACGAATACAGGACCTCAAAGGTCTGAAAATATATTAACTTAAAATTATTCGAAGATAAATTTATTGATCATATTTTTTACCTTTTTGGCATTTGCAAACTGTCTGATCTCTTCTTCCTCTTCTTCTTGTTTCTGCTCCATCAAGTGTCGCCTTCTCTAAGGATTAGAACACATCATTTAATGTATCATTAGAGGGCACTTCATCATGTTCTGAATTTGATCCTGAAGTCCTACTACTCATTTATCAACTTCTAAAAAGAAAAGTTCATATTAACCCTTCAAGCCCTAACATCAAAATTTAAAGTCTCATTTCTAGTCCTATACATTTCTTATAGCAGTAGTGGGGAGAATTTGTTTGGATATCAAGAGAACTCATCTTGTGTGATCATGTTCTTAATTCTCGTGACCTTTTTGATTGATACGGCATTGATATTACAAGGAGAAATTTGATGCTGATCACTCTTAGGACTTAAAGGGTTAAGAAGGCAAATTGTTGCAGCTAACCTTATCTCTGGTTTCTTTTGCATTTAAATTGCGAATAAAGTCCCGAAACTCTTGAGAAAAGTTAATTTAACTTTACCAGAAGAGGTTTAAAGTAAACACATATTCAGGTATTCTAGAAATAGTTTCAAACTGTAGGTGATTCCACCAGTTCTGCTGGTTCACTAAGACAAGAAAGTCGAGATCACAAATACACAAACATACGACAGGGCAAGATCAAGAGTTTGAACAGGTGAACCTGTAATGGCAGACCAGCTCTTACTATTAATTGTACTTGGCATGCAGTGCTCTTATCGAACATAAATAATACTCTAAAAATACATACATGTAAACTAAAATAGGGAGCATTTTGAATTTGAAGTTTTGCAAAGCTCATGTTTAAAGCACAACCAATATTACTCTGACGAAGATCTAGCACTCTAATCTCAACTTTGTAAATTCCCTGTGGATCATGATCAAACTTTTTAATTCACAGTTGACTAAAGAATACGTGCTTCAATTCAACACTTGTCGATACAATTTAAAATCATCTTTAAATCTATTCAACAATGCAAAGCAATAGTTCACCAATGAATTTCAAGCAAATTCAAATAAAAATAGCTCATAGTAAATTAAACATTTTTTACTAACATCTCTGTCACAAAGCTGGGCTTTATGTTCTTCCATTAGAGCAAGCTTTTCCTGAAATGAAAACCAAAACAAAGGAGATTTAACTCTGCTACTTTGATATAATCTGCGGTAACTATTTCCTTTGAACGTAAAACACAATATAATCAATATACTGCTTTAGCTACAAAACTATACACAAAAATAGAAAAGCAACATGTACGCAGCAACTACAACTTTCCAGTTCAAGCTTTTTGACTTTTTAGTGGATTTTTATTTTTTATAGAAAAATTTAGAAAGTTGTTTAATTGCCTAATTCATTGACGACCTAAATACGTATTGGAAAAATACTTTCATTCAGATTATATTACCTATTAGATAAAACTAACTAGCGGTAAACTAGTTTGAGCTGCGTTGGTGAACATTATATATAGACTCACCATTTTTCCTTATTCTTTCTTGTACTCCGACGAAGGACTAACGTCCGAAACATCAGTAAGCATTCTTTCTTTTATACATTGTATATTACTTAATATTATGAATCGCTAGATTTAAGAAGAT
Source organism: Zoanthus sanctaehelenae (assembly GCA_028564885.2). Classification (NCBI taxonomy): domain Eukaryota; kingdom Metazoa; phylum Cnidaria; class Anthozoa; order Zoantharia; family Zoanthidae; genus Zoanthus; species Zoanthus sanctaehelenae. The sequence continues at coordinate 8,410 of JAOTRI020112934.1, read as the reverse complement.
GTGGGGTGGAGAACCTTTAACATGGGTTTCAAAAAATGAGATAAAGATGGTTTGGTCATGCATGTAATTTGCAGGAATGAGAATAGCATATTTAGAAGAGTGATGGAGCTGGATGTGGCAGGTAAAAGGCCAGTGAGTGGACCAAAGAAGACCAGGAGAAAGGTAGTGGGAAAAGATTTTCAAGAGTAATTATTAACATAATTATAGAAGATATAGCAGAGGATAAAACAACAACTGAGGAGATCTAGACTTTTACTAACGTGTACGTATAATGATGAGAATATTATACTTAGAAGAGTGATGGAGCTGGAGGTGGCCGGTAGTTATAGGTAGACCAAAGAAGACTGGTCAGGAGTAAGGTACGTAGTGGGAAAAGATTCTCAAGAGGAATTATTAACATAATTATAGAAGATATGGCAGAGGATAATCAACAACTGAGGAGATCTAGACTTTACTAACGTGTACGTATAATGATGAGAATATTATACTTAGAAGAGTGAAGGAGCTGGAGGTGGCCGGTAGCTAGAAGGCCAGTAGGTAGACCAAAGAAGACTGGTCAGGAGTAAGGTACGTAGTGGGAAAAGATTTTCAAGAGGAATTATTAACATAATTATAGAAGATATGGCAGAGGATAAACAACAACTGAGGAGATCTAGACTTTACTAACGTGTACGTATAATGATGAGAATATTATACTTAGAAAAGTGATGGAGCTGGAGATGGTAGCTAGAAAGGCCATGGCCAGTAGGAAGACCAAAGAAGACCAATAGTAAGGTAGTGGAAGAGAACACGAGGAAGTTCACTTTTATAGCTACAGCAAAATTAATTATTACAAAATATTAATTTGGAAAGAAAAGGGTTAAAGCATGTACATTCAAAGTTGTTTAAAATTCTTATAGATATAACAGTAACTACAACATGCTTGAATCACCTTCCTCCTTTGTTCTTCTATGGATTTTTTAGCAGCATCATACATTTCCACCTGATGTTTAATGTTTTTCCCTTCCGAAATGTCAGCTTGTTTAACTTTTTTGTCTTCTTCAATGTGATCTGCAATCCTATAGGTTTAATAACAAAACGTTTACATTTACACATTTCTCCTGTGATGGCTTTAATTATGAAATAATATGGATCATAATATTTCATTTGTTATACATAAGACTGAAAAAATCAAGCACTTAGTGTACTTCAAACCTGAAACCAAAAAATTGACCTGCTGAAAAACGGGAGACCTTAATTATTAACTTATTGTAGTACTCCCATGCTGATTAAACATGCAGGTTAACGTCCCAATTTAGCTTTCCTTTTTTTTTAGTTTAGAAATGATGATGCAATGAATCCAGCGAGATGGAGAGTAGGAGTGGAAGAGATAATGCTGGCAGAGTGGGGTAAATTTGGCCACCCTCATTTACAGGGATAAAACTGGACCAAAACTGGATTGACGAAGACCTCCATTCATAATTCATTTGTGGCACTATCTATATTCCCCAGAACATGCAGAAAGCAAGAAACATTTAAAGAACAAATCGAGTATCAAACTCAAGCCATGGCATATAAGATATTATACACCTGCAGTAAATGGCTCTGACACCTGAGATTAGTTTAAGTGGAAATCAGGCACACTAGTACTCACTGTAGTAGCTGCAGATCAGCAACAGCTCTTCTTTCATTGTACCTCTTCAAGGCTTTCCTTTGATCTTCCATAATTGCTTCTTCCAGTTGCTACATGTTAAACAAATTATATTTAAGCATAATGTAAAGTGCATTTATTAATTGAAACTTTTTAACTGAAGTAAATAATTATAACAATTTTTTTTTAAATAATATGAATGGATTTTATGTAACAGCTGATTCAATGTCCAAATTTAACCTCAAGAAAAGTCATTACAGTTTGTTAAGGTTTAACTTTTTTCCATAGTTATATAATTGGACTGGATACTATAGCTAGCTGTAACCAATCATTATACATAACTAGTCCTTCCCTTTTATACTCAGACTTTTCTATCAGCTTTTTTTCATTTACATTACAGCAAAAAAATAATTGCTGTCAGTTTTCAATACACTACTTTGCTCCACCTAATGCAATGTTCTTTAGTTACATCGAATGATACAGCATCATTCAAAAAACATTATCATTATTATATAATTATGTACTAGAGTAAGATATTAAATGTGAAGAAAATTATGTAAAAAAGAACATAAAAAATTATTCATAATGAAAAAATGACACAATTTGAAATGGAAGAGCAGAAAATTTAGACTTTTTTCACTAAAAACTCAGACTAGTTTCCACACAGTTCATTAATTTGATTTGTTAAGTATAACTTTTATTTATAGCATGTAGTTTAACACACTACATACTGCTAATTTTGAAATCTGAATACTGTATCTTACCCTTCGTTGTAGTCTCAAGACATGTTCTTCTTTGATCTTATCACTATCTAACTGATCTTTTTTCATTTCCACCTGAGCATCTCTCTCTTTAAGAACTTCTGTTAACAAAAGTGCTCCCTGTGGAATGATGTATTGTCATCAAAACCTTGTTATCTACAACAACATATTCAGTATATCTCTATCATTACCATTATTAGAAATCTAAGTTTGTGTATAGCAGACAATAAAAACAGTCTGCTGTGAGTGGAATTTGGCTTACAAACACACACATGTCTACAGGAAAATCTAAAAATCAAGTACCTAATTAATAAACATCATCATATTAAACAACAACAGCATCTCCATCATTAATTTTGATCAACAACAGCACCATCTCCAACAGCATTATCATAACCATTATCATTATTTCCAATGTTCAGTATTATCATCATCATCATCATCATCTCCAACAGCATTATCATCTCCAACAGCATTATCATCTCCAACAGCATTATCACCTCCAACAGCATTATCATCTCCAACAGCATTTAATCATCTCCAACAGCATTATTATCTCCAACAGCATTTAATCATCTCCAACAGCATTATCATCTCCAACAGCATTTAATCATCTCCAACAGCATCATCATCTCCAACAGCATTATCATCTCCAACAGCATTATCATCTCCAACAGCATTATCATCTCCAACAGTATTATCATCTCCAACAGCATTATCATTTCCAACAGCATTATCATCACCATTATTATCATCTCCAATTTTCAGAATTATCGTCACGTCCATCCCAATCTTTAACAACATCATATCACCTTTGTTATCACTACCATCAATAGTATCATTGCATTCTAATCATCATCAACTCCACAATACAGTATGTCATAATTATTACCAACAATATTAATTCACTCAACAACCAGATCATCACCAGCAGTTAAGCAGCAAGATTTAATGGAGCCGAAACGTAACCATGCAGTTGTAGATTTGCACAAAATTTCATCAATAACTGTACAAGTTTTGCTAAATTTTTTTAGCAGCATTATATAGTTATATATTCTGTTCAGATATCTAATTGTCAATATCAAAACATCAATTATATATTATGTTTAAATTGGAATTTCTCTCCATGCATATGGCAGGGGCCACAAAAGTTGAATCACAAATCACAGACTGCATGTATACTAATAATGTTCTTACATGGAAAGTTTTGACTCGATCAGTTTGGTAATACTGTAAGGTTTGTGCTCGCTCAATTGCTTCCTTTCTCTTTTGAGCTTGGTACTTAGCTTCTTCAATGTCAATTCTCTTTCTTTCCTCCTACAACATCCAAAACATGACCATGTTATAATCACATTTTTTTTTACTTTTTACACCATTTAAGAGCCATTTACTAATTAATATTTAACTTATGATCAAAATTAGGTAGTTACCTCTTGTGATAATCCACGGACGCATGTTAATCACTCTGTGTTTTATTATAACTGATCAACTGCTCAGTTCATACATATAATATATTAATACATAATTGATAGGTTGGTATCAAGTTACTACATCCCTCCCCTTTCAGATGGTGGTCAGCAAATAATCAATACTTGTCGCTTGGTATAGCTAATGATAATTACAATTGTTTGTAACATTAATTTTTATGTTAAGTTATCTAATCATTGTTTATGTCTCTAACAAAACAAAGCTTATAAATGAGTAAATGAGTCCCAATGTCACTGGTTTAAGACAAGTGTATCCTTTTGCAATAGTCGGCTAGAAGTTCCCCACTTATCTGTTTTAGTTTGCTCAACTGAAATCGTGCAAAGTCCTTGTTCTGTTGTGGTACAAAATGGTTGTCAAGTTTCTTAGTTAGAATTGTGTATTCATCGTCCTCGGTTTCACTAGTTGGGTCAGGAAGGGCTTCATCACTATTGACGATGTGCTCTCCTACATAAATCAATAATTATAATCCATCTTTTTTTGTACTGGCATTGGTAATTCTGAAGAAACGGAACTGTCTCGATCTCAATGTTTTTCTTGTATCTCTGCCATTGTATGGCATTTTCATTATTATCTGTTTGTTTAACAAATGTTTTAATTGTAAGTTGTCGCATTATTACAGTCTCAGAGTTACTGTTGCGGTATTTGTACATTTGTACAAGCTTCAGTGTCAGTCATCCTTCTCCTACTTTTCTTTTCTTCTTTTTCACTTTACCCTCGTCACCAATGTGATAATCCACGCACGCATGTTAATCGCTCTGTGTTTTATTTTAACTGATCAACTGCTTAATTCATACATATAATATATTAATACATAATTGATAGGTGGGTATCAAGTTACTACACCTCTTCTTTTGCCTCTCGGATTTCTCTCGCTTTGAGTTTGTTCTGCCTTTGGCCCTGCATTAAAAATAAACAATTCAAAAATACTTAGATCATGATCATGAGTATTTCAAGAAACTTGAATATGGTTTCACACTTCTAGATTTCCTCTTTTCATAAAATCTGTGCTGGTTGAAACAAAATATAATCACCAACGGACATGGTGACTATAATCATGAAAGGATGTCCAAACAAAACAGTATTATTAGAATTATTTCATATACAGTATCATGGCTTTGGTAACTATATAACTGTCTTGAGTTAAGCTATATTTTGATCATACATTTTGCTCAAATTATGAGCATTTTTCCATTCTTTATGATTTATTGTTTGCTTTTATAGAATAATTTGGATAGTATACATGTTTTGATTGGTCAACAAGAGTTTTTTACAGAAAGAACAAAAATGTGTTTTACTTTTTTTTAAATCATTGGGCGGACATGGTTGGTGCAGTTGGTAAGATCTCTGCTTTCCAACCACATGGTCCCCAGTTCGATCCCTGTACTTTGCTGAGTTTTGAATATTTGTGTGACTTTCTTTTCCACCTAACTCAACTCAGCTTTCCATCCTGGGATAGGTAAATAAGAACCAGCATCTGCTTGGAGATAAGTTCGCTCAGTCTTCGCACACTAGACGAAAACTTTGTGTGAAAAGTGCGTGGCGAAAAATATCAAACATGTTTAATATCAGCTGATGTTTCTGCAGCTACAAGTGTGCTTTGAAAACTCACTCTGCACACCTGGCGAATTTTTTGCGGAGGATTTAGCGATGAGCTGTTTTCGCCTAGAGTGCGGCCTGCTTTAATTTAATGAGATGATATATGTAATTATAAAATGTTCAACCTTGAATATTAATATTGCATTTCTAGTGTTCAGACTGGTTCACTCAATCTCGGTTATCAGCTCATATGCAGAATGACCATATATGGAAACTAGCAATGTAAGGTATTGCCATGCAGAAAAATTACCAGTGAGAGTAAATTTGTTTTGTCATTTTCAAGTATCAAAGGGTTAGGACAGCTCATGAAATTTAATAAAACAATTATTCCATTTGCGCTTCTTGGATACAAGATGATAATCACCCTCGCATCCAACGCACACTCTTGGAATAATTGTTAAATATTTAACAATTATTCCAAGAGTGTGCGTTGGATATGAGATGGTAAACAGCCAATGAGGTGCGTAGTGCCGAGTTGGCTATAATCATTTCAGATCCAACAAGCACAAATGGAATAATTGTTTTATTAAATTTCATGAGTTTTCCAAGCTTTCCGATACTTGAAAATAGCAAAGCCTTTTAATAAATTGAGAAACTTTGTTAGTTTCCACATATGGTCATTCGGTATATGGGCTGATAACCGAGATTGAGTGAACCACTCGGAAAGCTAGAAACGCAATATTCGAGGTTGAAAATTTAATAATTCAAAAATATTTGTCAATTGAATTATATTTATTTAGGATTTAGATTTTTCCTCCTTTTCTGACTTTTGATGTAAACTTTGATGTTTGTAACTTTTAAACAACCAAATTCTAGTTTTAAATTCTAGGAATACAGTATGAGTAAGTGAAATTAGTTACCTCAATGGTGTTTCCCCAATGTTTTACCATATCCTGAGAAACCTGGTGCAATCGTTCCCTCTCTTCTATCATCATTTTTCTCCTTTCTGCTTCCGGGTTGTATTTGGCAAGACTTTGCTGGATTCGATTCCAATCTTCAGGCTGTAAAACTGTTACCTGAAAAATCAAATTAATAAAGATAAGTATTAGACCTTCCAAAGATATTTCAGAAACTGGTACACGTTCATAATCTATCGATCTACTTTACGCACCTCTCTGGGGTCAACACCATCCGGTATAATGCTAACTTGTTGGGCTGTAAACAAAAAACAAAAAGTTTTTAATATGAAACTGATCGAAATTTGTTCAAAAATCGACACGAGAATTAAAAATTTACCTTTTGACTGGCCTTCTCTTCTCCCATACATAATCTTGGATGCCATGTTGGACTGAAACTCGGTTTCCTTGCAAAGTTATCTTTTGTTGTCATGTCAACAGTGAACCCAAATAGCCTCCTTTTCATGGTTCCAGTCTCTTCTCATATTTTTAGTTTGAATCGTCTCATCGATAATTTCACTCAAAGGTGGTGGAGGTTAGTGAATTTTTATTGTGTTATTCAGAGTTTAAATATTTTTACAAAACTAGGATTTGGTATTTGGAATCGAAAATGCCTGATATATACTTTCTTTAAGATCTAGAGCAGTTCGACTGCCGACTAGAAAAGCTCACGGATAATTAGGTGAATACACATCTAGTGCATCTAGGGAATCAGCCTTGTAAACTATTGCTTAAAGTAGATAAGAAGGGTAGGTACTAAAACAAGGAATGACCTGGAATAACCAAGAACGAGCCGGAAACACCTGAAATGATCCAGAATAGCCTTGAATGAGCTCGAAAAAGTCATAAATAACAACTTTCTCGTTAAATTTTTTTTTCTCGTTTTCTTGCGTTAACCGTTAGGGTCTTGTTTGTATGAGCATTCTCATACCTAACGGTTAAAAAACGCAAGAAAACAAAAATATATATATATAGCAGCTCGATTTAATTGGACAGAAAGTTTTTATTTATGAGCTCATTCCTGGTCTTTCTGGATCATTCCAGGTATTTCCAGCTCGTTCTGGGGCATTCCAGGTCATTACTATTTAGAAGCGTAAACTAAGAACTTGTAATTACTTGTTTTAGTACCTACCAGATAAGAATAGGATTTATCCTTTTGTAATTGACAGCAAAAGTGTTGGAAGCAGAAGAGGTTTCTTAGCTTTTTTCACCCAACATTTGGTTAATTGAATTGTCAACATATTTTTAGCAATACAACGTTGGTTCATCTTTTAAATTCAATAAAAAGTATGACTTTTGACAAAGTGGGAGAAGCATTTCATCAAACAAAATATCACATGTCGTACTCTATATAAACGTTGTTATCTACTCAAAAAGTTTTTTATTTAGCTATGTGTGTTAAATGTTCTTTATTACAGTTTGTCATCTCAACTAGCACTGAATCTTAAGACCTGTTTAGATAGCACAGATCTAGGACGTTAAAACAAGAAGAAGACTTAGGTGGTGAAAGATATTTTTTTATTCTTCAAAAATTTGTTTGCTCAACATGTAACATTTTAAGCTTTATAAGCACAAAATTCTGAACAGCATTTAAGATCGAGTACTCAATTCAAACAATCTATGTAACTACTATATGTGTTTGTCTGTGTGCTTATACTATATGTATGGAGATATGTAACTGTTTGACGTACACTGTATCTCCAAATTATTGATCAATGTTCAAAAATAAATGAACCTATTTCATTAATTTTGATAAAATTAGTTGATTAATTTTGATAATCACACAGTGACTTATTTATTTATGTCTTGCTCATATTGATTATAATTGATTATTATCAATTTGTATCAAGTATCATTTGTTTTTTTCATTTAATTATTACACTAATTTAAATTTTCTAAAACTGGTTTAGTTTTTGTATAACGAATTTGTGAGTAGTCTTAAAAAAGGCTTTTATTTAAATTTGACAGTGTCGAAGAACTGATCGGAACATTCCTTCCTCATATTCCTACTACTACCCAACGACCATTTTCTATTTACA
>JAOTRI020112923.1:7500-12837 GCA_028564885.2 Zoanthus sanctaehelenae | reverse complement strand
TGGGACATAGGTATATCCTGATGGGACATAGGTATATCCTGATGGGACATAGGTATATCCTGATGGGACATAGGTATATCCTGATGGGACATAGGTATGTTTGAATATCAGTTTGGCAAGAGTTACCCCAGCGATGCTACGTGAAATTTTCCATTCGTGGAAACAATCATTTTTGTTTAAAAGTCAGTTTTTATGCAGGCAAGATGGTGGAACCCTCAAATGCTTTATGGCCCTCACCCACTGTGAATATTATTTGAAAAGATTATGCAGAGGTGCTAACATGAATGCTAACCCTGGAAGAAATGAATGATAGTATTGAATCATTCCTAAAAATGACCTTGAATCACCTACATTTTGTGGCAGTGGAGCTCTTGTCAGTCCACCAATTGTTTCCTCAACTGGATGAGAACCAGTTGATCTTATCTTAAATCCTAGCTACAGTAGGTAACTTCATATTTCAAAAACTCACACTTTGGTAGCTTCAGACTTACTATAAATTTATCTTTGCCTAGCCCTTCAAGCACCTGAATGAATAGCAAGATATCAACTTTTCTACACACATTTACCTATTTCTTGAAGGGTTTGATCCCTATTGTCCTGAGAAATATATCCTTAGGCAGACTGCACTCCAAAAAGTGACATAATTTTGGACTATATTATTTTCTTTATGAGTGATTATAATGTAGTAAGGTACGCTTCACTCTCTTTGTTAATGCTAAGCTGGGCATTTACATGGGCCAAATCAAGCTTACTAAATACTTTAAATCCACTCAGAGGAGTGTATAAATTCTGAGTGCTTGGAAGTTGATATTGCGCATCTTTCATTCTTTGATTTACGATGACCTTATAACTGCCACATATTATTATTATCTAATCCCTATTGGGACCTCTCAACCTTTCTAGTAACCCAGGGGCATAACATGGTCACTTTTTCAAGTACAAACAAGTACACATGATCTAGAAACCAAAGTCAACTGAGCAAAATACACTGCGTTCTTCATATATCAATATGTGTTGTTCAGTAGCAGATAGAAAGAATAAACAATTGCCAGAAAAAATTGGTATATATGTCAGAGCGGGAATCGAACCCCTGTCTCCCTGATCACTAGTCGGGCGTGCTAACCACTACATTATCAGGGACCACCATGCTGGCAACGTAGCAGTCTCATGATTAGTATAGTGGGTTAGTGTGAGGATTCTTCATTTCTTTTTTGAATTAGTTGTATGAATACAAGCAAGTAACAAATCGTCTTGCCCTTATTTTGAGCAAACTTGACACAAACAAAACTTGTTTTGGTTGTGGATCCTCGAGCCCAGGCGCTCTGCAGCCTTTTTCACTTTTTATAGTATAGTTCATCGAATATTTCTTTTCCACATGCGCTGTCAAGTGAATAAACATACCAACAAACCGTAAAACACAAGAAGCGTCCCTCTCGGGAAACACGCATGCGACTGTCAAATGAACATTCATTTATTCATTGCCTTCTTTGACACACATGTAATGTTAATGGTCGCTTCATTAAAAGTAACAACAAATGGCAGGTAAGATGAATTTATTGTGATCCGAGTTGACATTTCAGACGTGTTTAACGTGACGCTCTAGCAGCATTAGATTTTTTTGGCAAAAACATCCGGCTACAAGCCGAACCCCCTATATGGTAGCAATTTCACTAGTTCCCAGTTTAATTTGGTGCAAAAATTGATCGGTTTATAGGCGAATAAATATGGTAACCTGTGATGCATTAGTGTCCCGTGCAGAGCAAGTCAAAGATTCTCATCCGCTTAAAACTAAAGAAACTGGAGATAAAAGCCAAATGTGGTGTGGGCTCGTAAATAATTTGTAAAAAATTAGTATTATTCAAAGGTTTAGGGATGCGTTTTATCGGGAATCAGGCTTGGTTCAATGGTAGACTGAACGGACCCTGTTCGAGGAGTGCTCTAACCTTTATTTCATTTTAAACAACTTTTTTTGTTTTGTAATACAAGTCTATATTAAAATAGATGGAAAAATGATTATTAAACATTGGACTGCTCACGTGTCCTACATACCGTTAAAAAGACAAACATTACAGGTTGGGAAAGAGTAACAAAGGGCCATATTACAAGACTTGGTGTAAACAAAAACGGGGCCAAAACCCCTAAAAAGACAAACATTACAGGTTGGGAAAGAGTAACAAAGGGACATATTACAAGACTTGGTGTAAACAAAAACGGAGCCAAAACCCCTAAAAAGACAAACTGGGGGGGACAGAGGGAGGGAGTGGTGTAGCACTGATGTGAAATATTACGAAGGATCTCCCAAACAGTTTTTGGACGCTTTTAAATGAAAAAAAGCCTTTTTTAAGACTGCTTATAAAAACCGATATACAAAAATTGAACTAATTTTTGAAATTGAATCTAATTTAAAAAATTGAAATTTGTTTGAAAATTTCAATCTAAAAAGCAAATTTGAACCACAACTTTACTTATATATACAATATATATATGAATTGTTCAATGTTGCGTTTTCATTCCTGTCTGCGACTTATAATTGACTTGAAATTACGTAGGAAATTGTAGCACGCGCGTGAGCTTTGTGTTGTCAAAGAGCAGACTTATGCTGAGTTGTTGAAGTAAATATTTCGTGGAAATGATAAGACCTAGCCTATAACAACTCATTTTTCAAAGTAAAACACAGAATTTGAAGTTTGGGATGGTGCGCAAGGGCCTGAGGCATCTAGATAAACTCTAACATTTCAATTGAATGCGGCCTTATGGGTAAGTTCAGGGGCGGATCCAGAAATTTTGGAAAGGGGAGAGCCGGAAAATTTGAGCCTGGTCTACCACCCCTCCCCTCCCACCCCTTTTTCCCACCCCCTTCCTTGCACCCCACTTTATCAATGATATCACATTTATTGAACTACGTCACTCGTGACTGTTTATACATGAACAATAAAACATCTCGGGAAACTATATATAGTGATTTGAACGTTCTATTCTATCAACAAAAATAAAGATCTAAGAAAGCTCTATACAGCAATTTGCTTGTTGTATTCCATCAAGAAATATGTACTCATATTTATAATCATAATAAAAATTACTTTCGAGCAGTATATTATTCGGTTCGGTCGAAATGTAACATAAATTATCTGGTTCTCAGATGAAATCGCGGTCAGAATCTGTAAATGTAAAGTTATTCTTGAGTCTCAGCTATACTCTACTGTGTACGTAGGGATAGATCAATGTTCACAAGGGATTGACGAAGGTCGTCCTCAGGTAGCGCTTAGCAAATTCGTCAATGACTGCGTCATAATCCAGCGGAATATCCTTGTGGATAAACAGGAGCAAGAGAGCATTTAGCCTTTCCTCTCCCATGGTACTTCGGAATTGAGTCTTTACAAAGTGAAGGGACGAGTTTCCACGTTCCACAGTGGCACTGGTCAATAGAGTGATCAACAACAGCCTCAATATGTTGTGCACGTTCGGGTAAAGGATTGGACTGCAGACATCAAGTGCTTCGTTAAGCGTGCCTGGTTTCTTATCCTGACTGCTGGCCCACAGCCGTTTGCACTCCACTAGCTCTTGACGGCAAATCAGCGGAATAGTGCTCTACTACTCGCTGTTGCAATGCCTCGTCAAGTTTGTGGATGTTGGCAGGAATCAACGGCAGGCAACGCAGTGCTGCTTCTGAAACGCCGTCAAAAGGGGGGCGTCAGCTACTGCAGTAGATTATTAAGGGTCGGTAGAAATGCTGTGCGTCTGAAGTACGCTGTTGGAGTCTTGCCGGCTACGTTGTTCCGCAAGATCTGCCTTCCTCAAGTGCGTGGAACACCCATTTTTTCACCAGCTTTCTTGCCCATTTCTTTTGGCTTATCAAACAAGATGGAGAAGACCGCCTTTGCAAAGCTCTCACGTCAAACAGAATTCCTGATATGAAAGGGCTTGCGAAATATGACAAAATTCGCGCCAACTATGAGTTCCCCACCACACAGGCCCGCGCTAAAATCAGTGTCTTGAGGCTTGATCACGCCTCGTTTTAAAAAAAAAACAAAAAGAGCTAGGATGAATAACAAAAGATAATAATAATAATAATAATAATAATAATAATAATAATAGATTTATATTGCGCATACTACATGTGGATATGTTCGCATGCGCATTACAACTTGAATAAAACAAAGAATATCATAATTAGAATAGTCTACAAAAATTAAGAATTTTAAAAGTAATAACGCTAATGATAATTAAAATATATACACTGTGTTACAGGTTAAATGCAATTTTAAAATAATAAGACTTAACGGCGGTCTTAAAAACGTTAAAAAAAGAAATGTTCAGATATCCACTTTTCTGAGTTCAACGTATTACGTCTTTTAAACATGTTGTACCTTTCTGGACCGCTGTTACATCAGACTTTCATAGAACTTAAAAATTTTAAAAAAATTAACTTTGGCTACAAACCGAAAGGGAGAGCCGCGGCCTGTCCGGCCCCTCCCCTAAATCCGCGCCTGGAGTTTGGAGATATATTTGAAAAAATGTCAGCCGTTTACGGATAGTAATTTGAAGACCAGGTTAGGCTGCCTGTATTAATGTGCGAAGTAACATTTCATATTATTTCATCACTTACTAATATTGTTTTACTAGCAATAGGAATATTATTATCTGAAATACGTAGCGACGGAACTCAATCTAAAACTAAAGTGTTGTTCATGTCTACCATGATCACAGGCGGCCAAATGAAATAGTTCTAAAAATTACGTCATTAGTAGTGGATTTCCAGCTGTCAATCTATATCTTGACTGAATTTACTACCAAAATTGCTTTCTTTTATGACTGATAGTCTTCAAAATACACAATAAAGAGAATAAAATAATGTATTTTGCTTACCTTGTGTAAATTGTGTTATTTTTTTTCATTTCGATGGTTTTGGGATGGTTTTGTCAAGCATTCTTCATCCGGCTCGTGTTTGTAGTACATTAGAATATTTTAATGAACTCCACTTGCTAACTCGACTCACTGACTTATTTCATGACAATAATAATACCCCATTTTCTTAAGGGTTCTGTGACTAACTGAGGAAATATTTTAAAACTATTTTTCAATGTTAAAATGTGAAAAATATAAAACTGGGAAAAAATTCCACTGTTACTTAATAATAATAGATTCCACTTGCTTTGCCTTCATTATAAACTTAGTGAACAATTCAGTCTGACAGTCTGCGATGGGGGGGGGGGGAAGGGGAATAACCCGGCATCAGCAAGAGTCACTTGGTAGGCTGCATGTGGGAAAACAATCTAGCGCTCTTTTTTCTGAACAGCCTCCAATGCGCTCTCAAGGCACACAGGCAGACCACACAGG
>JAOTRI020112923.1:0-2500 GCA_028564885.2 Zoanthus sanctaehelenae | reverse complement strand
GAACAACAGTCAATATACAACAGCTCCCTGAAACAGTATCTTACTTACTCCACGGGTTTTGATTTTCTTTTAGAGTGCATGGATCCTATTGGTATGTATGATGGAAGAGTAAAAAGTTGGCAAATCTCGGTCAGTATGTCCCGTGCCGACATGTTCAAGAGTAAAAAATACGTACCGAGACTCCACGATTTTCATGGGTTCTGTGCGCTGAAACAAGACCGTCAACAATACATACAGGTAAATTTTACTTTCCTAGGACCAACCGAACTTTGCTTAGGAGCCCTTAATTTGCCAGTTCTATCCGCAGCTACCATGTCTATGATACTTGGTTAAAACGTTTGAGGACCGTCCCGTTAATTTTGTAATTTTTGTTGTGTTAGTATTTCGGTCAGCGGTGTTTCATATATACGCGCATTGCGCAAAAACACACTGCATTTTTTTGGGTTCTGTTATTATTTTCTATTGTTGCACACGAGGGGCAAACAGGTGGTTCAGTTATTAATGGCGAATTAAACACACAGTAAATTTAATTCGTTTCACACAGAAAACAACTGATTAATCGAATGCGGAATTCTCCTTAATATGTTTCTAAAAACGTGCATGCTCACTGCGGATGCTCATTCATGTCATAACCATGTATAATACTTGTATTGAGATGTAAATATTATCAACTCGGCTAAAATTTTCAAGTATTATTTAATCTAAAACCACTAATTACCGTGACAAAATAATTACTAATAATAATAATTGCAGTATTTATATAGTGGTTATCCTAAAACTCTCAGAACTTTACAAATATAAATACAGATTTTAACAGTTTGAGGGTCTTAAAAAGTCCGCTGAGCGGCTCACATGTAATGGTGCAAATTGGCAGCCGATGAGAAGTACCCTCAGAAAAATACTATTTAAATAAGTTAGGTTGATAGAGTTATCAACTGAAACGTTTCCGTTTTTTGGCAAATCTTTTTTAAGGTTTTTTTTAAGCATTTAATCAAGATATCAGGAGTTTCCAGCCAGGGGGATGCACTAAAAGACTGGTGGGTAACAAGCTACAAAATTCGTTACAGTGCTGACTACAAATCTTTCACTGATTACACGGAAGATGGTCCAATCAGGGTGAGAGATGTGCAGTTTATATATGTCAAAGTTTTACACTGTTCATTCCGTATTCTCTCTTCGATTCGTCGTAGAACTATACATTCCTTGGCTTTGTGTTTTATTCATTTTACAAACTACACAATTTATGATTTGCAAGGGCATTTGGCAAAGTCGTCAGTCTTGTAAAAATTTAGAATCATATTTGTGTGGCTACTGCATATTCTAGGAAAGCGAAAGTATTATGTCATGACTCTGTAAGTGCATAAGGACGTTCAGCTTAATACTAACATGGAAATCGTAAGATTATTATAATTGTTTCTTGACTGGGTTTACCGTGTAAGAAATCAAAAAGATAAAGTAACTAAAAAAATGAGTTCTTAACAAACAGCAGGTCTGTGAATCGCGAAACAATCCACAACAAAGCAATTCTCCTCAGGGAAATAATGCTGCACTCTATACTAATCGGTTTGTAAATGTTGCAGATTATTATAACCTGTTCGAGACAAACATTTCCGTTATTTATACTCTCTGTTTTAAACTGGATAGTCTTAAAACTCTGAACAGCTGCACATATCTGTTTATTTGTCAGTATGTGGGAGTATTCCTGATAATCTGAAAACCGTACCCTAAACAGCAACACATACCTGTTTAATAGTAAATATATGGAAGTATTCCTAATAATCTAAAATCCATACCCTAAACTGCACCATTTAATAGTACTTAAATATATGGAAGTATTCCTGATTATCTGTAAGCCATACCCTAAACAGCAACATGCACATACCTGTTTAATAGTAAATATATGGAAGTATTCCTAATGATCTAAAAACCATACCCTAAACAGCATTACATATTCGTTTAATAGTAAATATTTGGGACTATTCCTGATAATCTGAAAACCATACCCTAAAAAGCCGCACATACCCATTTATTAGTCGATATATGGTTTGGTAGTGTCCCTAATGGTCTGAAAACCATATCCTGAACGGTGGCACATACCCTTATAGTCAATATATGGTAGTGTTCCTGATTGTGTGAAAACCTTACCTTGAACAGTAGCACATACCCGTATAGTCAATATATGGAATTACCCCTAATGGTGTATAAACCATACAATAATCAGCAACACATACCCGTATAGTCAATATATGGAAGTACCTCTAATGGTGAGTAAACCATACCCTGAACAGCAGTACATACCCGTATAGTCAATATATGGGAGTATCCCTGATGGTGTGAGAACCATAACCTGAACAGCAACACATACTCGTATAGTCAATATATGGAATTACCCCTGATGGTCTGAGAACCCTACCATGAACGGCGGCACATACCCTTATAGTCAATATATGGTAGTGTTCCTGATTGTGTGAAAACCTTACCTTGAACAGTAGCACATACC
>JAOTRI020112912.1:0-12837 GCA_028564885.2 Zoanthus sanctaehelenae | reverse complement strand
CTAGTCTGGCTGTAAAGAACCATTTTTGTCATCATATTTTGAGCACTTAAAGTTTATTCTATTTATTTAATCAAAGCGTTTGCATACACAGAAAGGAGGCATTTTCTAGCTTTATTCAAGATATCATTTTAAAAATGGTAAGAACTCGTCGGCATTATACGGACGAGAAACAGGTAATCTGGAAAATAGCAACCAAAACATCGCTTATTCACTTTAAATACATTTTTAAACAACAATGGATGAAGATACCTTTAGTTTCCCTTGTCTTTTATTTATAAACAATGCGTCAAGTCGCTCACACGCGCAGCGCAAGGAGATGTGCACTCGACGGTGGTCAAGAGATAAAAGAAAAATTTTTTAGTTTAACCCATAGTGCTTTGCGAGTAATGATCCCCCTCCTCTGGGCCAATCACAAACCTTCGATTGAATGACGCGCATGGAACTGCCTCACGGGGTCTGGTAATGAATGGCAGACAACCCACAGTTCCTCGTGACCTGCTTCCGTTCGAGTTCGTTGCATCAAATTGATAATGTTATGAACTGCTGCACTGCAGCGGTATATAGTGATAATATTTTTGCCTATGTAAGTTTATCTGAAAGATGGGATCGTTGTCTCTTGATGATGAGCTGAAAAATGCAATATGTGGTATGTGTTTTTTTTTTGCTTGTTTGTAGACTGTATCAACTACGGATAATTTGTTTTTCGTTCCTCAAAAGTTACTTCCGGGTGGAATACTCCTATAAATTTAACTATTTAGTATACTTGTATAATTTTAAATAGTACATTAAATATTTCTTCTTTTCCCTTTTTAATAAAATCCGTTCCTTTCTTGATTTAAGCAGACTAAAACTTTTTGAAAAAACGCATAGGAATTCACGTTTAACTTTCGTGTTTCCAAGTTTGTCAATGTGATAAATATAATAATGTAAAATGTTTAATTTCAAACACTTACGTGAAATTATTAGAATGATACATATTGTTGCAACAACTCTACTGAATAAATATATGTTTGCACTTGAAATATTTTTGAGCTGTTAAAACGTCTATGCTAATTTTGTTATTTAAAGATAAATTTAAGCTCAAATGATATACTGAGTCAGTGATTGAAGTTGATGCTTTGAACGCCAACTTATACGGCATTTATGAATACAAAACTACTTCGTGCATAAAAACTACCTTGTTGCCTCGCGAGACTGTTTCCATATACTGATATTTTCGAAATTTTAAAAGATATGACTGTATACATTACATACAGGATCTTTGCAGCATTGACAGGTCATTTGCATATTCCATGCAGCAAGGGCTTGTTTAATATTAAAAATATTCCTTCTTTCTTATATATATGTATATGCGTTCAAACATGTTCAAGGTGACAAATTTTCTTTTTGTACTTTAAGTGAATGTCCCTCAGAAAGGTGAGAATCGGGTATTTATTTTAAATTATAAACATATAAGAGAAACATATTATTAAAATTTATACAATGAAAGCAAAACTAACTGTTACTACTGGACTCATCTTAAACTGAATAATTTCCATAATATGCATTCAATGCTTTGTTGTCTTTTAACTTTACGCCATAGAGGCTGAAACCTATTTCTCAGTGACACTTAAAAAGGAGAACCTATCACCTGTAGCAGAGAATCAACGGCAAGAACTTGGACAGCGCTTTGCAATCTTAAAAACAAAATACAAAGTTATTAATAGGAAAGATGAACAAGTACCACCTCCACGACCACCAAAACACGTTGAAGATGAAGAGTTATATGATGATGTCAAGGACACTACTGACCAAAAAGTAGCAGAGTTGGAAGAATATGATGACTTAGCAAAACAAGGTAAACCGCAAATTCTTTCATGAACATTACGTGTACATTTATTTATTATATTAGTTGACTGTTTAGTTTCAGGCATGTTAAAAAGAGTTCTAAAGTTTATCACCAAAATATTTCCAAACTATTCCAGAGACTTAATTATGTATCCAGGTTTTTTCTTAAAAATTCTAGAGTCCATTGCAAAATTTGGTGGTCCAGGTCATTAATAAAATTCTATTAATAATAATTAATATTCGCTGAGGCAATGACTTTTTGTTTTAATCTGAAAATAAAGTTACAGCAAACGGATTGTGAAGAGCCAATCAGCTGAATAAAAATTGCTTTCATAAAACAGAAATTTGCATATTGTGTGATGCTGTTTTTCCTGGTATTTGTAATTTGTGTATAATTGTACCCTTCAATCACTATTCTCTTCATCCAACAGGAAGACGAGTGCATCACAGCATGAAATGATGCACTCTGCAGACATTTCAGTTGTTATTCATTTATTGAGGGACTACTTTATATAAATTCATCATGAATTATATTAGTTAAACTCAATTGGTTCAATAAAATCAAAGCAGTCAATTGTGGACATTATGAGCACAGATGGATTTAATAGGTTAGTTGGTATATTGCAATCTGAGCCACCAGGTTGTCCAAGAGACTTCCATACTTTCCAAGACTACTTGATTGTCTGAGAGTTGGCTTGTATGATAATATGTTAGAAAATGCAAAAGGGTTATAAATCACAACACGCCATCAGCTGTCATCTTTAACTCTGCACTATCAAACTGCAAATTGAAATTTGACTCAAAGATGTCTCCTGCTTGTCAAAGTCTTGGTGTTGTTATCTATGATCATATCAATGGACAACATGCTTTTTTTAAGAACAACTTCAAGGTTAAAATTGGCTAAAATTCAAGAACAGGACTTCTCTCTCAGGCAGCTGAGGCTTGATCAGAATAGTATGAATTTTTTTTTTTTGTTCTAGAGACACATTTTTTTTTTAAAGTTAATAAACTTTAGTTATAGTCTCACCGTGTGACTGGTGCCTTGTTTCTATTATCAAATATTTTTTCTTAATTTTTTTTTTTACCTGGAAAGTTGAATGTGGTTTTCTTGAGTTGCCTGAATCTTTTGCCATTTAAATCAGGATAAATCAGTCATGACAAATAAATATCTTTTTTCAAACACATTGCAGTCTTCACCTTCACCTTATCATTCCCATGTCCATTATCTTCATAATTTATCCACTTTGATGGTGATTTTAGCAATAAATTTAGATGAATCGAACATTACTTTCTTTCTTGCAGTTGTTTTCTCTTCAGTTATGCCAATGATCCTTTAGGGGGCATAATATATAGGGGTCAAAAGTCTTTCCTTGATTATCCAAATTTTCGACTTATCTGAATGGCTTGTCTTTCAATTAAGTTCAGCCTGTTCGGATAATTGAGGATGCACCGTACACATGTTTTTATTTTATCTCAGTGTTCAGTACTGTACTGTCTCTGATAAATAGAGCTTGATCAACCGGTTCTCTTTTTTTTGTCTTGAGCTAGAAGAGAATTATGAAGTGATGAGTGATGAACAGATGGAATATTCTGAGGCTGCAGAAGGGCCACCAGAGGCATTACAATCATCAGAAAAGAATGTCGATCCAGGCACAGAAAACTATGCTGAACCTGAGATGCAGGAACCAGAGGAGTATGAGATAGTCTCAGCTGGGGATACCAAGGATGCATTGCCTGCAGGTACATGATCATAAGAACATTTATTTTAAATGTATTGATAACTTCGTTACAGTTTGGATCAAAGTGGGATATATAAAGAGAGTGGGGTAAGGGACTTTTGAAAATTACATTAAATTCTAATAAATAATTCATTTAATTTGAAATAATGAAATAAAAATAAAATAATTTACCCTCTTGATGCCTCAAATGCTCTTGCACTTCAGATAGATTGTAGAAATCAGACACAGTATGTCCTGTTTGCTGTCTAGATCTCGTTTATTCCGTGTATACATACAATGTATTAGAACAGGCATACCTAGAATGCTGCTGAAGAATAGCAAAACAGTTACTGTTCATCAGCAGGATGCCTAAATCCTGAACCAATTGAAGAACAATTCAGTTAGAGCTACCCACTAAGTGAGCGTAAATACACTGTAGTAAATGAACAACCTTTAGTTAGTTCTAATAAAAGTAAGACAAACCAGAAAAAAAACAATTATCAACTAGTTGGTTACAATATGTCTGACTTCCAACCACAAGGTCTCCAGATCGATCCCGGCAGTCTTCAAAGATTCAAATATTTGTGTGACCTTCTTTTCCTCCTCCTATATATAAGTCAACTCAGCTTTCCAGCCTTCCAGAGTAGGTAAATGAGTACCAGCATCTGCTGGGAACTAACCTTTGATGGGTTAGTGTCCCGTCCAGGGGGAGTCAAAGACACTCATCCACTTGAAGTATTTTGTAATGTTTTTACATTTTAACAACAGGGGAACAGTCATCTCCCATCAAAGAGCAACCGGAAACGTATGAAATTTGTGAGACGAACAGTCAGAAAGATGGCAGCTTGAACGCTAACTTAGCAAACCTGTTTGAAAAAGTTAAAGTGAATGAAATTCAACATGTTGCATACAAAGGTAAGTAACACTTCAATTAAAGCTGTTGTAATTTGTCTCTTTTATCTAGTAGTGTGGGATCTAATTGAGGTATTTACGAACAAAGATTTACATACTTACAGACTGAAGTAACTCTGTACCACTTGCACAGTATGTAAAAAAGTACCTTTAAATGGCGCGAAAACTAAATTTAAAGTTAAGCCCAATCAAAAAAATATGCAAATGAACTTTAAGAACGAAATTTAGTTTTTAACAGGATTTGAACTTGTGCTCGGTTGGTAATGTTGCTATTGAGTGTAACATTGGGCAATTTTGTGTAGCTGAGCTGAGCTATTTTGCCAACCAACTTAACAAAAATGTTGTATAAAATGTCATTGATACATTGAATAAAAATATTATCCGCTGTTTGTTGCCAATGTTCTCTTAACGTAACAAGATTAATGCACTCTGTTCCGTCCATTCGAAGGTATTACAATTTAAAATCTTACATTACTTAAAATCAATATGATCACACGAGATTGTGTTTGCCTGCAATGAAGTTTCGCATGGCTCTTTAATGCTGCCGCTTTGCTAGCCTCGCGTCTTTGTCCTATTAACAATGATAAGCGTAGAGTTTATACCTGACTTTCCGTTTCTATCTGACTTAAAGGTTACCTTTAGTTAACAAACTTCGAAAGCCTGGCAAGATGTTCCTTGGGAGCAAGTGGCAGAAACCTTATTGTGTTGTCACAGATTATTTCATGTATTTTTTTTTGCACGTTCCTATCAACAATGATAAGCGTAGATTTTTATACCTGACTTTCCGTTTCTATCTGACTTAAAGGTTACCTTAACAAACTCTTAAAGCCTGGCAAGATGTTCCTTGGGAGCAAGTGGCAGAAACCTTATCGTGTTGTCACAGATTATTTCATGTATTATTTTTTTTGCATGTTCCTGTTAAGAATGATAAGCGTAGAGTTTATACCTGACTTTCCGTTTCTATCTGACTTAAAGGTTACCTTAACAAACTTCGAAAGCCTGGCAAGATGTTCCTTGGGAGCAAGTGGCAGAAACGTTATTGTGTTGTCACAGATTATTTCATGTATTATTTTAAGACTGAAAAGGCTCTGTCGCAAAAAGGAACCATTGTCTTGCCTGAATACAAAATTAAGGTGACAAGCCGCAAAAACGAGCACGAGTTTGAGTTAACTCAGGAGAGTTATCGACCATACAAGGTAATACAGACTGGAATTTTACTGATTAAAATACAGTTAAAATTTGTTATTGACCATACAAGATAATACAGACTGGAATTTTACTGATTTCTTGTTCGCTTCAGGCCACTCTCTACCCTAAGTAAGTTTTTCGCTACTTTTAGTGACATTTTTGAGGATATCTCCGTCAATATTTTGAAAATGGAAAAAAACGATCATCACAGTACAGGTCGAGTAAAAAGGAAGTCTCGTAAGTATTTTCAGATTTTTCGGATGGGATAAGATTTGTGGGAGGAGATAAGTTTTTTAAATGTAGTTTTTTAAGGCAAACCTGAATTTGGGTGAATTTTAGTGAAGTTTAAAAATTAATTTTGGAGTTAATATTTTCAAGATAGAAAATCTCACACCGTCATCGACCAAGTTGGACCTTCGCATGGTCTGGAGGGACGGTTTGGCGGTTATACACCAAATTCTTCACACTCAAATACTTCTCTCAATTTACTCGTTCTCCACCAAAGTTTAGGGTAGAGAGTGGCCTTAAATTGCATTTTCTAATTTTTTTGCTGTAAGAACCTGTGAGTCTGAAGTTCACGAGTGACGTAGAACAAAGAAAACAAGAAAGTCAAGACAATAGATAGAACGAACATAATAGTGACAAAACAAAGAAAACAATGAAGTCAAAACAATAGATAGAACCAACAAAATAGTGACAAAACAAAGAAAACAATGAAGTCAAAACAATGGCTAGAACCAACATAATAGTATGACAAAACAAAGAAAACAATGAATTCAAAACAATAGACAGAACCAACATAATATTGACAAAACAAAGAAAACAATGAAGTCAAAACAGTAGGTAGAACGATCATAATATTATGACGAAACAAAGATATTTAAAGTATTGAATTAATTGAAGAAATGCACTGGGCAACTAGATTAGAATGTGTAATTATTTGAGATTTGCTGTTTATCAGAGATCTCAAACTGAAGTTAAACACTTAAATATGATTCAATTCGTGCAAAAGTTTTTGTTTAACTTAACCATACGGCCCTTAATGTACCAAACTTTCTTTCTTATACATCTTTGTTTTTATGCAAGTTAGTTTAAGTATCCGTTGCTGTCACTTAAGGCCACTCTCTACCCTAAACTTTGGTGGAGAGTGAATAAGTTGAGGGAAGTATTTGAGTGTGAAGAACTTGGGGGATGACCTCCAAACCGTCCCTCCAGACTATGCGAAAGTCCAACTTTGTTAGAGGACGGTTTGGCGATTTTCTATCATATATTATTTTCAAAATTAGTTTTTAAAATTCACTATTAAACTTCACCCAAATTCAGATTTCCCTTAAAAAACTACATTAAAAAAACCACATCCCACAAATCTCATCCGAAAAATTTAAAAATATTTACGAGGCTTCCTTTTTACTCAATCTGTAAAGTTATTATCGTTTTTTTCGATTCTCAAAATAATGACGGAGATATCAAAAATATCACTTAAATGGTCTTAGGGTAGAGAGTGGCGTTAACCATGCGGCCCTTATTGTACCAAACGTTTCTTTCTTTTCTTTGTTTATATGCAATGTAGTTTAAACATCCGTTGCTGTCACTTAAGAATTAGTTTAGCTGTTGACTGAGCAAACCAGAAAAAGATGATGTTACTTTTTGTGGTTACTGTTTAGCTTTTGGCTGATTTTAAAGTAAAAAAAAAACTTCGCAAGACTTTGTTTGCCAAAGTGAATGCAAATGCTATATTTATGCTCTGAATATCGTCGGTAACCTTCGCCATACCACACCGCTGACAAGCTCAACTTTTTCGAGAACCTTAATTTGTTTAATAACTTGGGCTACCTGTGGCTGTGGTAGCCGAGTCAAGGTTTACCTTTTCGTCAATATATCATTGTATCCATCATGTCGCGTTTGGGAAAATTAACCAGAAGTCATTGTGATAAGCTTTGCCTAAAAGGCTTTTGATGACAATTCCAAAAGTCCTTCGAACCAAGATTTGTTGAGACTGAGAAGAATTTCAAACAGTTTTTTCAAGTATCTTTAAAAGACTTCTTCCAACGAACTTTTTGCTCCGACGGTCAAAGAATACACAAGTTAATAATGGACATGGCGATTGTTTGAGTCAATTCGCTTCATGTTCGTGTCAATTCAATTCGGGACGTGTTTCTAGAGCTATTTTGCGACATCAGAATGGGAATATTTTTCCTTGCAATTACCGCAAGTATTGTAAAAAAGCTTAAAAGATTGTTGTGCTTTGCTTTTCGGCGAGAACAAGTTTACGGTGAGCTGTTTGTGTCAAGCGTGTTTGTTGTCGGAGAGCTGTCAAATGTTGCATAATTTTAGTCTTTGTCGCAATGTCAAATTTGAATTTGCCCTAAACATTATTCTTTCTGCTAATATCTGTAATTTTTCATTCGACCTGTAAATGGCTAGATCTATAAAATTTTGCAATATCTTTATAATTTTCATGTTTTCAAAGCTGCAGTCTAGACAGAACACGTTTTAAAAGTTTATTTTGTTTTATTCCTTTATTTTTGTTAGCATTTTGCATTTTTACAACCCAAATTTTTGTAAGAATTTTTTTTATAGTTTAACTCAAACATAAACTGATAAAGTTGAGTTCCATAGAAGAAAGAACTAACGAAAATAAATTCGCTTTAAATTTTCGTTATGCAAATTTTTGAGTTGTCAACTTCCATAAAATGCTTTCAACCATGAAAAAGTCTCAAGCGTACCGTTTGCAAACTGACAGTTCTCACAGTTTTTACAGAATTGACGAGGATTAATTTTATGGTAGGAAAATGATTCTTTATTTTTTTGTAAACGGCTAATTGACAATGACTATGATATAAGAGATTTTCTTTACTTTGTTTTTAGACATTGAACTATAGCTCGCGTACGTATCATGAGATCTTGGGAGTTTACAGGTTAAAGTGAATTTCACATCCCTTGACAAATCAATCTGACTCCTTGAAAAGTACTACAAACATACCGGAAATCTAATTATTTTGAATGGTTGCTTGTTGGCACGTAGCGAAAGCTACATCTAGTATATATATAATTCATAAATTATTAAAACTATAAGTGAAGTTAGCCAATGTTTATTAAAGAATTTAAACCATTATTGAACATTCAATCAGACCGTAGCATGTCTAATTAGCATCTTTATATTTAAAATTTATTATCTTTGCTTAAGTTCACAAACCAGAATAATATATCTGCCTATTACACTTGAGAATGGTGTCAGTATGACACTGAAAGGTCAGTTAACTTCACTTACCTTTTTGTGTTATTCTTTCTCATTATTGATTACTAGTATACCATTATTTTGTCATGTTTTGTCATACTTGTAATAATGTTCACGACGTTTCGACTGCTTACTGCTAGTCTTCTTCAGGTGATGGGGTCGACTGGTTTTGTACAGCATTATGTATGGTGGTAGTTTGTTGTGATTGGCTGATTTCTTTTTTTTCCAGTTTATGGCACATTTGGAAAAGTTCCAAACCACCACCATACATAATGCTGTACTGAAACCAGTCAACTCCTTCGCCTGAAGAAGGCTAGCAGTATGCAGTCGAAAGGTTGCGAACAATATTTAGTGACCTATTGTGAGACAGAAGAATAAAGAATTAATTTATATGAAAATGTTTTAATTTTAGGCTAGAATCCAAACTTTTTCAAGCAGACAGTGATTTGGAAGAGAGATCCCTGACAAAAGATGAAGATTTCACTGGCAGGCCATGTGTAATCCAATTTGCCTGTTGTTTCACTGGACCTATTCCAGTTTATGGCACATTTGGAAAAGTTTCAGTGTTACAAGCAGTAGAGAATGTCAGTGACATTCAGAACCTGTTCTCCTTTAATCTGGACAAGGTGCAGCTTGTTTGGTTTAAAGAACTCTTTTTGCATTTCACAATACAATAATTCTAAAAGAACAATTAGTATGCCTTGTTGATTCTACTGGTGTTAACAGAAAACTTCATCCACCTTGATCATTTCTTTTTTTAGTTATAATAACTGTCATCATCTTTTTATAAGATAAAATTAATCACTAACTAGAAATAAAATCTTTGAACATTTACGATGTAGTGGCCATAGTCTATGGCCTTCATTAGGTTACTGATTGTCACATGACTTAACTTGGTCACATGACAGTCAGCGAGGAAGTTGGCTGAGGGCCTGGTCCCAGGTGGACAAAAGGTTGTACAAGACAATGTAATGAAACCTACGTTGGCAATACCACCCAGTCACACAAAGCCTGGATGAAACAACAACACCCCCAAAACAAATCCCCAGCCCAGACCTCAGTGGTATATCTACACCATTTAGAGACCGGTCAGACATTCAACAAGGATGTGGTAATCCAAAACCGGAAGGAGCATGAAAGAAGCTCTGCGAGAGAGGATGGAAAAGCCCTCTCAACTGGAAAAGGGCTACAGTACAACCTTTCGTGCACCTGGGACTGGGCCCTCAGCCAATTTCCTTGCCGATTGTCACATGACCAAGTTTGGTTACGTGACAATCAGTAACCTGATGAGGGCTGTTAACTATGGCCACAATGTCATAAATGTTTATCCTCTGCTATATCTTCTATAGTGTTCAACTTCATCGTGACTATCTTTTTCTTCTACCTTCCACCTTCAGCTCCATCCCTCTCCTATTCTCATCATTATGTACTTTTAGTTAAGTCTCCTCAACTGTCGTTTATCCTCTGCCATAATTTTATCTTCTATGTTCAACATCCTCGTGACTATCTTCCACCTTCAGCTCCATCACTCTCCTAAGTATGCTATTCTCATCTTTACGTTTTAGTAAAGTCTCCTCAACTGTTTATCCTCTGACATATCTTCTATAATGTTCAACTTCCTCATGAACATATTCTTTCACTACCTTTCTACATTCCACCTTCAGCTCCATCCCTATCCTAAGTATCCTATTCTCATCATTATGTTTAATAAGTAAAGTCTCCTCAATTGTTGTTTATCCTCTGCCATATCTTTTACGATGTTCAACTCCCTCATGAATATATTCTTCTACTGCCTTCTTTCTTCTGTCTCAGTACTTATTGCTCCCATTCCCATCCATACTATTTTTACCCATTGTTATGTTTATTATTTTGAAAATTGTCGAATTCTTTTCCATATCTCACAGCCAAGAGATCTAATGGAACAACAGAGCTCTTCATTGGCTTGGGAGGTAAAGCTAAGCAAGGAATTGGCAGGTGAGTGTTCAGGCTAAAATCATGTTAGAATTTCTCATTTGAACTGTTCATGTTCAGTTCATTAGTGTCCAATGTTTGTTACTTTTTGTAACAAATTCATTCCAGGTCTGTCAGAACAAAATGAAAA
This sequence comes from Zoanthus sanctaehelenae, assembly GCA_028564885.2. Lineage (NCBI taxonomy): Eukaryota > Metazoa > Cnidaria > Anthozoa > Zoantharia > Zoanthidae > Zoanthus > Zoanthus sanctaehelenae. The sequence continues at coordinate 1,853 of JAOTRI020112912.1, read as the reverse complement.
TTAAAACTAGGAGGGGAAGGGAAGGGAGGCCTGGTGGTGGTGGTAGGTACAGTAGGTAATTCTCATGTCCATGTACAGTATTGCCGCACTATCCCCAGGTCTCCATGTACAGTATTACCATACAATCCCCAGGTCTCCATGTACAGGATTGCCATACAGTCCCCAGGTCTCCATGTACAGGATTGCCACACTATCCCCAGGTCTCCAGGTACAATATTGCCACATTGTCCCCAGGTCTCCATGTACAGTATTGCCATACAATCCCCTGGTCTACATGTACAGGATTGCCATACAGTCTCCAGGTCTCTATGTACAGGATTGCCATTCTGTACCCAGGTCTCCATTTAGAAGATTGCCATACTGTAACCAGGTCTTCATGTAGAAGATTGTCATACTGTACCCAGGTCTCCATGTAGAAGATTGTCATACTGTACCCAGGTCTCCATTTAGAAGATTGCCATACAGTACCCAGGTCTCCATGTAGAAGATTGTCATACTGTACCCAGGTCTCCATGTAGAAGATTGGCATACTGTATCCATGTCTCCATGTAGAAGATTGGCATACTGTACCCAGGTCTCCATGTAGAAGATTGGCATACTGTACCCAGGTCTCCATGTAGAAGATTGTCATACTGTACCCAGGTCTCCATGTAGAAGATTGGCATACTGTACCCAGGTCTCCATGTAGAAGATTGCCATACTGTATCCATGTCTCCATGTAAAGGATTGCCAATGGGCTTGTTAGCACATTTTATAACCTTATAACTACCACAATTTCATTTATGTTTTTATCTCATTTTCAATTTTCAGTGGTTAGTTGTATGTTAAAAAATGTTTAAAGATGGTATTTGCACCAACAGGTCTTTTAAGTATTCAAGCAGAACGAGATATGGGTGATGAGGTTTGGCAGGATCTTGCAGAAAGTATTGGCTACACTCCAGCTGAAATAACAAAATTATCTACCAGTGATGAGCCTCTACAAGAATTGATTTCCCACTACAAGAGACGAGGAGGCCAAGCTGAAAGGTTTATTGCAGCATTGTATCGCATTGGCCAGCCTCACTTGCCGCCTAGATGTAATACCTTTGGTGGGTCTGGTAATATCTGCCAAAGAAACGCTGAAGAAGAAGAAATAGGAGGTGTGTTTCTTAATGTATTTGATTAATACCCCATTTGAAGGGTCTCAGATTTTTCCAAATCTTTTTCCTTTAATTGTTAATGAAGAGAAATCCTAGAACCTGTGAAGTATAATACAATAATTTCAATTTCAAACTATTCTTTATCTCTTGTACTGGAACTTCCGGTGAACGTGCACAGCAACTAAGCATTATTACTTTGTGAGATTTGAGAGTTTTTTGTGTTTAGTTCGAGCCCTACAGTTATATACTGAGTTTAGTTCGAGTCCTAGAATATTATATTGAGTTTAGTTCGAGTCCTAGAGTATTATATTGAGTTTAGTTCGAGTCCTAGAGTATTATACTGAGTTTATTTCGAGTCCTAGAGTATTATGTTGAGTTTAGTTCGAGCCCTAGATCAGAGTATTATACTGAGTTTATTTCGAGTCCTAGAGTATTACGTTGAGTTTAGTTCGAGCCCTAGAGTATTATACTGAGTTTAGTTCGAGCCCTAGAGTATTATACTGAGTTTAGTTTGAGTCCTAGAGTATTATACTGAGTTTAGTTTGAGTCCTAGAGTATTATACTGAGTTTAGTTCGAGTCCTAGAGTATTATACTGAGTTTAGTTCGAGCCCTAGAGTATTATACTGAGTTTTGTTTGAGCCCTAGAGTATTATACTGAGTTTAGTTTGAGTCCTAGAGTATTATACTGAGTTTAGTTTGAGTCCTAGAGTATT